>RCUC01069903.1:0-46952 GCA_003697995.1 Taxidea taxus jeffersonii | reverse complement strand
GTTTTTGTTTGTCCTGGAAGCTTTTTATCTCTCCTTCTATTTTCAATGATAACCTAGCTGGATAAAGTATTCTTGGCTGCATGTTTTTCTCGTTTAGTGCTCTGAATATATCATGCCAGTTCTTTCTGGCCTGCAAGGTCTCTGTGGATAAGTCTGCTGCCAATCTAATATTTTTACCATTGTATGTTACAGACTTCTTGTCCCATGCTGCTTTCAGGATTTTCTCTTTGTCGCTAAGACTTGTAAATTTTACTATTAGATGGCGGGGTGTGGACCTATTCCTATTGATTTTGAGGGGGATTCTCTGCACCTCCTGGATTTTGATGCTTGTTCCCTTTGCTATATTAGGGAAATTCTCTACAGTAATTCTCTCTATTATACCTTCTGTTCCTCTCTCTCTTTCTTCTTCTTCTGGAATCCCAATTATTCTAATGTTGTTTCGTCTTATGATATCACTTATCTCTTGAATTCTCCCCTCGTGGTCCAGTAGTTGTTTGTCTCTCTTTTGCTCAGCTTCTTTATTCTCTGTCATTTGGTCTCTATATCACTAATTCTTTCTTCTGCCTCATTTATCCTAGCAGTAAGAGCCTCCAATTTTAATTGCACCTCGTTAATAGCTTTTTTTATTTCACTTTGATTAGATTTTAGTTCTTTTATTTCTCCATAAAGGGCTTTTATTTTTCCCGACAGGGTTTCTCTAATATCTTCCATGCCTTTTTCGAGCCCGGCTAGAACCTTGAAAATCGTCATCCTGAATTCCAGATCTGACATATTACCAATGTCTGTATTGATTAGGTCCCTAGCCTTCGGTCCTGTCTCCTGCTCTTTTTTTTGTGGTGAGTTTTTCCGCCTTGTCATTTTGTCCAGATAAGAATCCGCTGTTCTCCTGGTTAAGTGAACTTGGTCTTGGCTGGATTTCTTGTTGATCTTCTGGGGGAGGGGCCTGTTGTAGTGATTTTCAAGTGTCTCTGCCCCAGGCGGAATTGCACCGCTCTTACCAGGGGCCGGGCTAAGTAATCCTCTCAGGTTCACTTTTGGGAGCTTTTGTTCCCTGAATGCTTTCCGTAGAGTTCTGGAGGATGGGAATGAAAATGGCAGTCTCCCAATCTCCGGCTCAGAGGGTTGAGAGCTAGGGGCCCCAGTCTTCAGTGCACCTTCAGAGAAAAGCACTTAATTACTCCTGTCTCCCCAGTCTCCGGCCGCACTTGGAGAAAATCGTGTGTAATCAGTCCCATTTCACTGGCTTCTGACTGTGCTCCAAGGTCACCCAGCCTGTGACCAAGCATCTCTGTCTCTAGCAGAGTCCCACCTAGAGTCTCCGAACCCTGTAGTTCCCTGAGCTCTCCCAGGTCGGAGTCTCCCTGGATCTTGTGGGGACCCCTCGCACAGGGCACCGGCCTATGTCACAGACCACGGCTCTAGGTAACCCCAAGTTGAGAACTCACTCCTCAGCTCTGTCTCCGCAGCTGGCTTCCCCGCTCTAATACCTGTGAGCTCTGCGACACTCAGACACCCCGATCCTTCTGTGACCCTGCAGGACCTGAGTACACGCTGTCCCTGCGAGTTCTTCACCCCAGTTTTGCCTCTGGAGCAATGTCCCTCCATGGAGCAGACTTTTAAAAGTCCTGATTTTGTGCTCCATTGTTCCGTCACTTGCCGGGAGCCGGTTCCTCCCCTGGCGTCTATCTTCCCTTTGCGTTGGATTCACTTCTCCGCTGGTCCTACCTTTTAGAAAGTGGTCGATTTTCTGTTCCTAGAATTGTTGTTCTTCTTCTCTTCCATCTCCTGTTGAATTTGTAGGTGTTCGGAATGGTTTGATAGGCTATCTAGCTGATCTCCTGCTGTCTGATGTCGTCTCAGCCTGCTACTTCTCCGCCATCTTGACTCCTCCTTATCTTATATTTTTAAACATAATTTTATTTAATTTGTTTTCAGTGTTCCAAAATTCATTGTTTATGCACCATACCCAGTGCTCCAGGCAAAAGTGCCTGACAGAGATCACAAGTAGGTAGAGAGCCAGGGGATGGGGGGGAGCAGGCTCCCTGCTGAGCAGAGAACCTGATGAGACACTGCATCCCAAGATCCTGAGATCATGTCCTAAGCTAAAGGCAGAGGCTTAACCCACTGAGCCACCCAGGTTCCCCTAGAAGAGCCTAAACATATTTATGGTTTTAATTTGTAGGAACTCCACCGGGTCCTCATAGTGAAGAAGCAGGAAGGATCCTTTCATGGTTCTGCCACCAGAAGGAGAAAATAAATCACTGTTAAATATTCTCAGAGCCTTCTCTATGAAAAGTCCAAGTCTTTAATGGAAAAAAAGAATTGCTATACATGTTTCCAAATTGTGGGAAGGGAAATGTTTCATTGTATGCCCATCTTGTCTTCCTGTTTTACCTAATGGGGAGAAGATGTCCCACAGGAGTCCCATAAGCCATCTTATGGCTTCAAGAAGATATATTTGGATCACCTATGATACAGAATGGAGTAGGAGATGAAGAAGAAAAAAAAAATCTATACCACTTGAGAAACAATTTGTGAAGGTCACAGACATGAGATATGAGACATAGCTAAAAGGTTGAGATTTCATCAGAAGATTATAGAATCTTTTTCCTCCTCCACATTCTACTAGTACATCAACTGGGCTCCAATCAAGACATAGGATGTCAAAATGGTTAAGAAAACAAGACCCTGCAAGGGACATTGTTGCCTATAAGAGCATTTTAGACCTAAAGATACCTGTAGGTTGAAATGAAGTGGTGAAGAACCATTTACCATGCAAATTGACATCTAAAGAAAGCTAGAGTAGCAATACTTACTCTATCAGACAAACTAGATTTAAAATCAAAGTAATAAGAGTTGAAGAAGGGCACTATATCACAGTAGAGGGGTCTACCCAACAAGATGATCTAACAATTGTAAATATATAAAACAATTAATAACAAATATTTAAGAAACTCATTGATAATAACACATTAATACTCAGGGACTTTTACACTCACTTAAAGCAATGGATAAATCATCTAAGCAGAAAATCAACAAGGGAACAGTGACTTTGAATGATGCAATGGACCAGATGGACTTAATAGATATAGTCAGAACATGTCATCCCAAAGCAGCAGAAAACACATATTTTCAAGTGCACATGGGACATTCAACAGAATAGATAACATAGTAGGTAACAGATCAGGCCTCAGTAAGTACAAAAAAAAAAAAAATTGAGATATACCATGCATATCTTCTGACCACAGTGCTATGAAACTTGAAGTGAAATAAACCACAAGAAAAAAATTAAAAAGAATGCAAATATATGGAGGTTAAAGAACATCCTACTAAATAATGAATGAGCCTACCCAGAAATTAAAGAAGAAATTAAAAGATTTCTAAAAAAATACAAACCATGGAAGCAAATGAAAATGAAAACACAATGCTAACAGACCTTCAGGATGCAGCTGAAGCAGTTAGAAGAGGGAAATATGTAGCAAAACAGGCCTACCTCACGAAACATGAAAAATCTCAAATACAGAAGGTAACCCTACACTGGAAAGAGCTAGAAAAAGAACAACAAATGAAACCTAAAGCCAGAACAAGAAGGGAAATTAAAAGACTAGAGCAGAAATAAATGATATAGAAATAAACAAAGAAAAGCCAGTAGCTCAATGAAACCAGGAGCTGGTTCTTTGAAAAAAAAAAAAAATCAGTAAAACCAATAAAATGCTAACCAGACACATCAAAAAGGAAAGAGAAAGAACTCATATAAATAAAATCAAAATGAGAGAGGAGAAACTACAACCAACTCCACAAAAAACAAACAATTATAAAAGAATACTATGAGAAACTATATGCCAACAAATTGGTCAATCTTGAAGAAATGGATAAATTCTTAGAAACTAACATAAGCTACCTAAGTTGAAATAAGAAGAAATAGAAAATTTAAACAGACCAGCAAGAAACTGAATCAGTCAAAAATCTCCCACCAAACAAAAATCTAGGACCCAATGGATTTATAGGGGAATTCTGCCAAAGATTTAAAGAAGAATTAATACCAATTCTTCTCAAAGTACTCCAAAAATAGAATGTAAGAAAACTTCCAAACACATTCTATAAAGGCAACATTACCTTGATTCCAAAACCAGACAATGACCCCACTAAAAAAGAAAACTACAGGCCAATATCCCTGATGAACATAGATATAAATATTTTCAGCAAATTACTAGCAAATCAAAACCAACAGTACATCAAAAGAATTACTTGCCACAATCAAATGGGATTTCTTGCTGGATTGAAGGAATGGTCCAGTACTCACAAATCAATCAACATGATCCATCAGATTAATAAAAGAAAAGATAAGAACTACATGATATGCTCAATAGATGCAGGAAAAAAAAAATTGACAAAGTCATTCTTGAAAAAAGCCCTCAACAAAATAGAGATAGAGGGAACATATCTCAACATCATAAAGACCATATATAAAAGACACACAGCTAATATCTTCAATGGGAAAAAACTGAGAGCCTTTCCCCTAAGGTCAAGTAAAAGCCTAGGATGTCTACTCTAACCACTGTTATTTATCATACGGCTGGAAGTCCTAGTCTCAAGAATCAGAAAACAAAAAGAAATCAAAGGCACCCAAATTAACAAGGAATAATTCAAACTTTAAATATTTACAGACTGCATCATACTCTCAGTAGATAACCCTGAAGATTCTACCAAAATATTGTTAGAACTGATAAGATGAATTTAGTAGAGTCACATGATACAAAATCAACATACAGAAATCTGTTCATGTCTATACACCAAAAATGAAACAGCAGAAAAAGAAATCAAGGAATCAATCCCATTTACAATGGCACCAAACCATAATATACCTAGGAATAAACCTAACCAAAGAGGTAAAAGAACTGTACTCTGAAAACTGTAAAACATTGATGAAAGAAATTGAAGATGACATAAAGAAATGGAAAAACATTCCATGCTCATGGTTTAGAATAAATATTGTTAAAATGTCTATATTACTCAAAGCAATATATACATTTAATGCAATCCCTATTAAAATATCACCAGCATTCTTCACAGAGCTAGAACAAACAATCTTTAAACTTGTCTGGAACCACAAAAGACCCCAAATAGCCAAAGCAATCTTGAGAAAGCAAGACAAAGCTGGAGGGATCACAATTCAGGACTTAAAGTTATATTACAAAGCTATAGTCATCAAGGCAGTTTGGTATGGGCACAAAAACAAACACATAGATCAATGAAACAGAACAGAAAACCCAGAAATGGATCCATAAGTCTATGGTCAACTAATCTTCGACAAAGCAGGAAAGAATACCCAATGGGAAAGAGACCTTTACATAAAAATAAATGCAAAATGTGTGAAAGACCTAAATGTGAGACAGAAAACCATGAAAATTCTAGAGGAAAACACAGGCAACAGTCTCTTTGACATTGGCCATAGAAACTTCTGATCTGATTCATCACATGAGGAAAGTGAAATAAAAGCAAAAGTGAATTATTGGGACTTCATCAAGATAAAAATCTTCTGCGTAGTGAAGGAAACAATCAACAAAACTAAAAGGTAACCTATGGAATGGAAGAAGATATTTGAAAATGATCTATCTGATAAAGGGTTAGTATCCAAAATCTATAAATAAGTTATCAACTCAACACCCAAAAAACAAGTAATACTATTTAAAAAAATGGTCTGAATACGTGATTAGACATTTTTCCAAAGAAAACATAGAAATATAGCCAACAGACACATGAAGAAATGCTCAACATCACTCATCATCAGGAAACTACAAATCAAAACTACAATGAGATATCAACTCTTACCTGTCAGAATGGCTAAGATGAACAATGCAGGAAATAACATTTGGTGAGGGTGGGAAGACAGAGGAGGCCTCTTACACTGTTGGTGGAAATGTAGGCTGGTGCAGCCACTTCAGAAAACAGTGTGGAGGTTCCTCAAAAAGTTAAAAACAGAACTGCCCTTTGAGCCAGCCATTGCCCTACTAGATATTTACCAAAATGATACAAAAATGCTGATTGAAGGGATACGTGTTTATAGCAACATTATCAATAATAGCCTAGGACTTTAACTAGGGATGCCAGATATACTGTTATTTGTTGTTATGGGGTGAAACATGAATATCAGTATTTTCTAGGACAAATCATTTAAACGCAAACCAGGAAACTATGTCCAAATGCATGAGTACAAGAGATTATTAGTATTGGTATTAATATTGGTGTTAGTTTCTTAGGGCTTCCATGACAAACTACCAAACATTCAGTGGCTTAAACAATAGAAATTTATTTTCTCACAATTCTGGAGGTTAGAAGTCTGAGACCAAAGTGTCAGCAGGCATGCTCCCTCTCAAGACACTAGGGAGGGATCTGTTCGAAAACTGTCTTTTATCTTCTGGTCATTCCTTGGCTTGTGGCAATATAACTACAAGCTTCATGTATTTCCCTGTATGTTATCTGTGTCCAAATCTCCCCTTTTTATAAGGACATCAATCAAATTAGATTAGGGGCATACCCTTCTACAGTATGACTTCATCTTAACCAACTGTATTTGTATGACCGTATTTCCAAAAAAGGTCTGAGGTACTAGGAGTTAGGTCTTCAACATATGGATTTTGAGGTTACATATTCAACTCATAACAGGAAGCACAAGAACTAAGAGGCAGTATGTGTCTTACAGACACCGAGGCAGAAGAAATCCAGGAATAAATCTTGAATTGGGTACAGGGGAAGTGGTTTGTTACTAGAGAGAGATAACCAAGGCAAGGATTTAAAGTTGCTGATTTATAAGGATGGATTAAACATAATAATGTACTCAGATAGCAATAATTTAATCTATCCATTTTTATATTATTTTAAAACATCTATATATTTAACTTTGCTGTTGAAAATGTATCTTCTAGTTTTGATTTAAGCAGTACACATGTATATGTATTATTACATAAATATATGGCAAGCATTTTTAAAGTAGAAAAGTACTTTTCTACTATAAGTAGAAAACTAAGTATAGTTACTTTTTAGAAATATTTTATTTATTTATTTGAGGGAGAGAGAGAACTTGAGAGAGGGAGAGAGAGATCATTAGTAGTGGGGGAGTAGAGGGACAATCAGGGTTCTTGCTAAGAAGGGAGGTTGATGTGGGACTTTATCCCAGGACCCTGAGATCATGAGCTAAAGGCAGATGCTTAAACAACTGAGCCACCCAGGTGCCCCTAGTGACTTTTGACAAAATAATTAAAAAATAATTTCTAATCATTTTCTTGGGACTAGCATAGAAAAGAGCAATTTTTTTTAATATTCACATAATGTATGTTTTCAGACAAGAAAAATAAAAATATGTGTAACAAATAATATGGAGAAAATGAAGGTAAGAATGTGGTTTATTTTAGAAAAAAATGACTTTTGTGTTACCAGTGAAGGCAATGTCAGTTCAGATTAAATGTGGAATAAATCCCATTATCCTACTTATCCTAGATTCTCTTTCCCTTTAGTTTCCATAACTGCGCACACAACCATTTTTAAAGGGATCTATTTTGGTCTCTACATCTTGAACTACCAAAAACATTTACTTTCCTTTAAATATATAGTCAATTTTGAAACAAAAAGAGCAAAATCTTACACTTGAGAAAAGCTGCTAAAATACCAAAGTGAAACTAAGTTTAACTAAAAGGGATGATTTCTATAGATATAAAAAGAAAGCTGTACTTACATTGAAACTGCTACCATGATGGTTTTGCTTCTTCAGTGTAATCTGTTAACTAGCATATTACATGAACATATATTTAAGTATTTTCCATTTGAAAACATTTGGAGAATGAAGGCTTCCTTTGAAAAGATAAGAGAACAAGTGTCATTTGACACCTAACTGTGTAAACAATACACATCACAAAGAAATTCCAGAATTCCAGTGTTTGTAAATGAAGAAACACTAATTTTGACATTATCAGAACTATCCCCTACAAGTATCTTAGAACTGATGGCATAAACTTCTTAATTAAACTTTTAATTAAATTAACCTTTTTAATTTAATATCATTTCAAGCTAAGAAAACAGTTAAAAATAATAAACTTTCCTATGCTTTCTACTAAATTTATCAACTATTTATATTTGTTCTGTATCCTTTATCATTCTGTCTTTTGATACATGTACAAATGTCAACACCTATATCATATCAATATCAAGAGTTATATAGATAAATAGAGAGAGAAATGTTAAATTTTTTGAAATGTTTGAAATAATTTGGGAAATCATGACCATTGTGTCTACACTCTTTGGGATATATTCCCTAAAAGCAAAAATATATTTTTAAAAATAAGCTCTATTGGGGTGCCTGAGTGGCTAGGTGGGTTAAGCCTCTGCCTTAAGCTCAGGTCGTGATCTCAGGGTCCTGGGATGGAGCCCCACATCGGGCTCTCTGCTCAGCAGGGAGCCTGCTTCCCCCTCTCTTTCTGTCTGCCTCTCTACCTACTTGTGATCTCTCTCTCTCTCTCTGTCAAATAAATAAATAAAATCTTAAAAAAAAAAAAAAAAGAAGTAACTGGTTGAGGGAGTAACAAGACAGGGAAGGATAAAGAATCAAGAATAATTCCTAGCCTCAGCCTGAGGTCATAGTGAATTCTGCAGGGTAAATCACATCTTAGAGTTTCTTCTGACTGCTAGAAAGAGAGTTGGGATTTTAGATTCAACTATCAAGAAGTCATTTATACCTGAGTGGGTGTAAACTCCCAGGCACTTCAGCTCTCTCCTGCTGAGGGAGAAGGGGGTTCCAGGACCAAATGACAAATCTATGTAGATGATTGCAAGTGTCAAGCCATTAGAAGCAAAGCCCTTAGACCCTGTAGTTGAGATCTGAGGTCATTTGGATGGTCAATGACAGTGTCTGTTCTAGTCCCCCTATGAGACAGAGAGGAATACTGAATAGTCGGCTCCTGTCTTATGATTACTAAAAGTCACGTTTTTAGTGTTACACTTCCCACTTGAATGCTGGAAAGATAATTATACTTCATGATAGAAGATTGGTACGTTAACTATTATCTCTGAATTGGAAAATGGGAGTTGAATATGTTTTTGCATGTTGAACATATTATTTTACAACTTTTCAGGTTGTATCATTTAATCATTCAAATATGTCACTTCTGTTACATCTAGCTCCAGACACTTTTTAGCATAAATAAGAATAGAATGGTTTTTACACATTTATATTCATGTTTTTCGTGGATATGTTGTTGAAAAAGTTAATTGTACCTCCCTCTAAAGTATGAATAATCAGTGATTAGTAGTTCAAGCATAAAGAAGTATTTTATTCAGGAACACCTATGGCCAAATATTCCAGGTTGGCCAGGTGGAAGGTCTGGAATGCTCTGTCAGTTTGTGTATATATAAAATAGAACCTTGAAAGGGGTAGAGGCTGCCGCATCTAAAATGTAGGTATGAGCCCTGTGTGGGTAAGGAGAAACTAGGCTTTGTTTAGGTGGAACTGGATAACTCTACAGGTAGAAGGCATGTCTTGTAAGTTCTTTGGCAGTTGAGCTAAAACTTAACACTAGTATCTGGTTTGTCAGGTTAGGTTGGCACCCATGGAAGGAGGGTTCAAATAGGTGTGGCCAAGAGATGAAGAGGTCGATATGTTCCTGTTGACATTCAAAAACTGAGTGTTCAGGTGAGAACTAATCTTAAAAATGCTGCTTTTAAAATAATTCTGATTATTTTTTTTATCAATTATCAATCAATTATGAATATCTGATATAGGGGTGCCTGGGTGACTCAGTACGTTAAGCCTCTGCCTTTGGCTCAGGTTATGATCCCAGGGTCCTAGAATTGAGGCCCTTATCAGGCTCCTTGTTCTGCTGGGAGCTTGCTTCTCCTTCTGCCCACTGCTCCACTCCCCCTGCTTGTGCTCACACGTGCACACACACACACTCTCTCTCTCTGTCAAGTAAATAAAATATTTAAAAATAAATAAAAATCCCATATGATGCTTTAGGTGCATGGTGGTGATATGATGTTTAAATCATAATGTCTCTTGGTTGAGTTGTATCATCACTGTCACCATGTTCTAGTACATTAAAGTATATAGAAGTATTTGGGCAACGTAAATGAGAGCAGAAAACCAACAGCTGAGCTAATTTCCAGTAAGGGCATTTGCCTTTCAGGAAACCAGAAGTCTATAACACAGAAGTAATCCAGACTTCTAAGTGTTAATTATATAACACTGAATAATCAATTTTAAGCACTATGAAGAAAAGATGAATAGGAGTAAAGTTGCAGGGCTGTTTTTAGGGCAGTGATAGAAGGCCCCTCTGTGGTGGTAACATTGAATAAGAAACCAAAATAAAGTGAACTTAGTGATATTATTATCGGGAAAAGTGTTCCAAGAAGAGGCAACCAAATGCAAAAGTTCTAAAACAGCAAGTGCTTGTTTTGTTGGAGGAGCAAAAATGAGACCAGTATGATCCGAGCAGAGCAAAGAAGAGCTAGAGAAATATGCAAGAGATCATAATGATAAATAATTGATTTATGTGAAACCTAAAGTGCTAAGAATTTTCCATCTCAGTCTGAGTGAGATAGAAACGATTAGAGAGCAGGCATGGCCTGAAATGTTTAAAATGATCATACTGGCAGTGGTGGTGATTTTACTAGAGCAATCAATCTGGTTGTTGTAATGCCTTCAATATCCACTGGGTATTGGCCTTGGGAAAATTCATAGAGATATTTGAAATTCAGTTATGTCATTAGAGAATTTTCCAAAATATTTATTGTAGTGTCTTCCTTTCAGATTAAATGAGAATGTGAGATCAGATAACCTTGTAAAGTATAAAGCATCAAATCAATACTAATTGTAGAGAACTGTATGATATTCTTTATACAGACCACCAGTGAAATCCAAGAAATAGACTAGTTTTAACTGGGAACTATATAGGGTTCAGTATAGTTACTTCCAGCTAAACACCACATTTATTAATATTTCCCCCCTAATAGAGCATCATTTTCAACTAGGATATATGAAACATATATTTAACAAATAAATCTTTTATCCATTAATTCTTCTTTGATTGTTAGTTTACAAATATAAGCACCTGAATATTTGGTTTGTCAATAACATAAGAAGTGCAATTCTAACACATGAATCTACCAAGTTATTAGTTTTAAAAATGAGTTCAAGGATGCCTGGATGGCTCAGTTGGTTGAGCATCCAACTCTGTGTTTTGGCTCAGGTCATGGTATCAGGGTTGTGGGATTGAGCCCTGGGTAAGGTTTCACACTAGGTGTGAAGCCTACTCAAGTTTCTCTTTCTCCCTCTCTTACCCCTGTCTTCCCACCTCCTGCTCTCTCTCTCTCTCTCTAAGATAAATCAATAAATCTTTAAAACAAATGAGTTCAGTTTTTCAAAACTTTTCATAGCACCTCAGTTGATCTTAACTATGCTTTAAGTGAAAAGTTAGGGTACTCACAACATTCCTATCTCAGAATTTTTGCCAATGTAACAGTTACTGAAGAAATTTGCAATTATTTCTGAAAATGCTGTCTTTTTTTACTTTGCAAATACTAACTTCAGCGTCTTCCAAATAATAAATTAAACCTGTAAGTGTAATTATAGGTGTGTTATTTAGGTAAACAATAAAAATGAGTCACAGTGTTAAAAAATTGTACCAGCCGCTTTGAGGAGTCCTTGATTGACCTCTGCAGAGTAAGTGAGGGCCTGGCAAGGAGAGTATTGTTCAGTAAAATGACTTATTTCACCTACAGAGACAACACACATTTGCCAAACAATGTAGGTGGGTTTTCACCACTTCCTTTCATTTTAGCAATCAATTTGAGAGCTGTACTAAAAGCAGTATAAAGTTCATTGTCCTCTGGCACAGAATCAGGTGGCACATTTAAATTTGGCTGTGTTATAAAAATCATGTAAACAGTAAATGCTTTTACATGAAAATATGCCCAAGGTAAAATGCTTTGACTAGGTTTTATAGTGAATGAGAAAATAGAGAGTTTTAAAAAATATATTTTTAAATTAAAACCTTCTGATTAATTTGGTGGAAAGGATGTAATTTAAAAGATTCTGCATGAATCAGTTACACTTGCCTATAACTTTAACTTCAAAAATTCATGTAGGTTTACTGCTTTTTTTTCAAAAAAATGTATAAAAGAATACCTAACATTTTTCCAGCATATATTTTGAAGAATCACTCTCCTAAATTGATATGCACATTATCTCAATTAATTTCTCAAAACAGTCTCTTGGAGTTGGTTGTAGTATCATACTGTAATACAGATGAGAAACTGAGGCATTGAGTTGAGTTATTTGCCTAAGATCTCACAGAGAGTAAGTTGTGGTGCCAAGATTCAACCCCAAGAAATTTGCACACTAACTGCATATCAGTATGCTTGTGAAGAATCACGGAAGAATGTGAAGTAAGGACATGTTTATTAGACTTTTCAAATAATTAGATTTTTATTGTCAAGGTGATATGTTTGTAAAGAAGATAATGGCTTTTTGCTTATATTTTGGCATGATTTTTCTTTCAAATCCCAGAGAGGGCTGGAAATCATATAATACAATCTTTCTGAAAGGAATTTTGGCAAATGAATTAAAAGCTTTGTAAGAGGCATAACTTTTGACCCAGCAATTCATCATTTGGAAAAGTAATTATAGATTATCAATGGTCAGTGGAATTGGGGATAGAAAGTCATGAAGGTGGATTGTCTAAATTAAAAGCACTGGTTTCTGTGTTGATCCTGTGAAGAATCCAGAAACATAAACCCAAGATTAGGAAGGATACAAATTTGTAATTGTGCTCCCAAAAGAAAACACAGTTGTGTTCGTATACAATTTTTAACTGAAACAATGTATAAACTGCTCAGAGAGAAATTGTTTTAGACTGAGGACATAACCATATACCCACTCAGATTTCCTGAAGGACTTCATGACCTGATTCTTACATCCAGTTTGCTCCCATTGTTTGAAACTGAACAATGTAATTTTAAGATATGACCTTCTTAGGTCACAATCCCTTTTAGCAAATAAGGCATAGAATTTCATTCATTTCTAAGGATCCCACTGGTAATCTACCTATTGAGCAAAAATATTGCAGTTTATAGACAGGAGAACTCTTCCTGGTCTTTGGCTAACCTGGATATCATAATAAATTGGATCTGAGGCTTTGGTCCCTTTTCTTCCACTATGGGAATATAATTTGGATCCTGTTCTGCAGTATCTCTAAGAGCTCTAAGGAAGCAGAAGGGTAATCTCAACCAATCTCAAAATTACATTTACTATTACTAAAATATACATTTACTATTATTCTAATTTGAGTACGTTTTTAACCTTCTTATCTCAGGGGTAGCCTAACTCTACCTTTAAGCATAATGTTCTTCATGTTTCCTTGATACAGTTCAGTATGAAACTTCCCAAGGCACCAGAATTTGTTCTTCACTCTATCTATGTTATCCATCCTTTGATATATAAATGGGTGAATCCCTCACTTCTCTCAAGTCTTAAATGTCACTTTTCTAGTAAAGTTTTTATAATAATACCATTAGTGTTCACAAATATGTAAATTTCCTTCCTTCCTTGAATAGACAGAAAACCAAAGTACCCAATTCAGTTGCAGCCAGGAGTGACAATATGACTAATTTTGGCTTCTGACTTAGAAGAAATAGTGTCATGTTTAGAGGCAATCATGTTACAGAAGCAATGACCAGTAACCCATAACCAATAAGGCCACTTGCTCATATCCATTCCAGCAAACATGAAAGTCTTATGTTGTTGGAATGGAGCCAGAATTTGGATCCCTATGTCACCATTCAGGAAGAAGTTTCCATAGAAAGCTGCCAGATCACAGAAATTTATATGAATCAAGAAGACACATTTATATGTTAAACCAATTAAAACCTGAAAGCTAATTTTTTCACTGCAATTTAGCCTACCTAATATACTTTCGTTAAACATACAACTTAAAATTATAACCCCTTCCCCAAGCATTTTCTCATCTTCCCTCCTTTTTATTAATTTTGTTCATAGAATTTATCATCTAACATATCATGTCATTTAAGTTTTATTTTTTAAATTTTTGCTATCGCTATCACAGCATTACTCAACTGTAGCCACAAGAGGACATAATTTTTTATCAGCAATGTCTCTGCTGTATCTGCAGCACAAAGTAGGTGTTAAATAAATCTTGTAGAAAAATAAATTACTAAGAAAGTCTAAATTGATTTAAGATTTAGAAAATTGAGTTTGCACTTCTATCAGGTGTCTAATTTTGATTGTTTTTTCTTCCTGTGTTTATTTTTAAAGAAAGAGTAGTTATTATTTATCTTTGCTGTATAATTCCTCATAGCTTGAATAAAGCTTAATTAATTAGATGGTTTTCACGAATCGAGAAGTAATTTGACAGTTCCTTTTAAGTTATTACTATTGATATGGATACTATAATTATTGCAATTCAGTCTAGTCATATGAACTAGTTTTAAATTTCCTTTCTTTGGGTTTCATCCAAAACTCATGATTTTCTACATTTGTTCATGTATAGAAAGTGTATAGAAATTGAAAAAAATTATTGAAAAAATGAAGGTTCTGAGTTTTAAAAAAATTTGTTGACTCAGTATTCATCTTTCTCATATACTTTCTTAGAAATGTTACAATATTCAATTTTTAATTTATCCTTAGAAGATACATTGTTTATAAGAATATCCAAACTGCTACATATTTGACATACTTCTTACTTCCTGCCAGGAAAACTTTGAGAACTTTGGTATACACAGTTCATTCAATTTTGTGGAAAGAAAAAAATAACCCAGAAAACATAGTATAAAATGACTTACATATTTCTAATCATTTACTGCATATTTTGGAGAGAAAGCACTTGTCTTCTAAGAGAGTTATTACATGATTACCAGTTTGTTCTGTTCTTTTTTTTTTTAAATCCTGTGTTCTTAAAGACATTAGAACGACATTCAAAAACATTTTATCAGTAATTATTGTCATGGCCTTTTAGAAACTGTATAAAATTAAGGTACATATTTTTACTTTTTGAACAATTTTTACTTTTAAAATCAAAACAATGTTTTGGTGAATTACATCATTTTGTTCTGATATGTCTGTTATCTGCTACCTGTGTCTTACTCTGTCTCTCTCATTCTTATCCTCATCTTGGGGAAGACAGTTCAATAGCTATCAGACAAATATGTTCCTTGATGAGATCACCTCTCTCCCTCCCTCTCTTTCTTTCCATATCTATCTATAAATATATATACATAGTTATACATATTTATACACAATATATATAGAAATAAGGATATAGACAATGATATGTATATAGGCATATATACAACATAATAAATTATATACACAACATAATAGTACATACTGCATAGTATATAGTAACAATATTATATATCATCTATTACCATATTATTTAAATGTAACTCAGTATTTTAAGATTAAAAATAAATATAATTGTTAGGTAGTTTAACCTGTGAGTGAATCACAGGACATGAATCAAACATGAATCAAAAGGACAATTAAAAAATGGCTTTTATTGGGGCACCTGAGTGGTGCAGTTGTTTAAGCATCTGACTCTTCCTTTCAGCTCAGGTCTGATCTCATGGTCGTGAGGTCAAGCCCCATGTTAGGCTTGGTGCCCAGCACAAAATCTGCTTGATATTTTCTCGCTCCTTCTGCCCCTCCCCCGACCCATGCACGCACATACTCTCTCTCAAATAAATAAATAAATCTCTAAAAACTGGCTTTAATATTTGATCCAAAACTATGATCTTTCCTTCCTTAAGTAAAAGGTGTATAAATATATATTTTTATGTTGAACATAGGTTATTACTCGATTAATACTGGATCATTGTCCTCCAGTTTTATACAGGTTTATAATAAAATATTAGGCTTATGTAATATCAACACACAGACTTGTTTTACACATGCTCAGTTCCAGTCACTTAAAATATTACATAATTTAACTATATGTAATTGGCCATAATTACATATAGTCCTGATTACATATAGCCATTATAGGATAATTTGATATTTTGAAGAATTGCTTCATCACTAGGAAAATCCATTTAACTTTCTACATCTTCTCTTCATTTCCTTTAACCACAAAAGGCCAATAACCAAACTCTCTGAAGCATAGCACCACCTTACTCATTCATCCATAAGCAAAGTTCATATTACTCAGGAAATAAAGTTTTTCTCCATGATTTCAGTTACCCCTTTAAAATGTTTCTCTTTGGGTGCCTGGGTGGCTCAAGGGGTTAAAGCCTCTGCCTTCAGCTCAGGTCATGATCCCAGAGTCCTGGGATTGAGTCCTGCATCGGGCTCTCTGCTCAGCAGGGAGACTGCTTCCCTTCCTCTCTCTCTGCCTGCCTTTCTGCCCACTTGTGATCTCTGTCTAGCAAATGAATAAATAAACAAAATCTTTAAAAAAAGTGTTTCTCTTTCCATTTTCTGCATAGGGTTTTATTTAACTATCCCACATTATGTTTATCTTTAATTATTTAGATTTACATTTTAAGAATGTGACAGGTGGAAATTGCTGAATTATATAAATGTGTAAAGATAACCTAACATATTATTTTGAGTATAGACAAAATACTGGAACACTTCTATTGTTAAAACTACCAAAGGAGGAAGATCCTACAGGTGGTTGTCATTGTGTGGGGGCTAGGGTTTGGAATAAAGTGTTTTGTTTTGTTTAACCTTTTTATTTATTTCAGAGAGAGAGAAAGAGAGACACACAAGCAGGGGAGAGGGAGAAGCAAGCTCCCCACCAAGCAGGAAGCCCGAAGCAGTGCTGGATCCCAGGACCCTGGGATCATGACCTGAGCTGAAAGCAGACACTTAACTGACTGGGTCACCCAGGCATCCCAGGAATAAAGTGTTTTAACATGGTTAGTTCTTAAAATAAATATCACAGAACCTCTGCAATATTATGTAGTATGCTTAATAGAAAACTTACTTAACTCAATATATTCATCCAAATGCCCCTTTTAATATTTCCAGGAGCAATAAGATTTTTTTTTCTGTATCTTAAGACTTATTCAGAAAATATATCTTTCTGTGTAATTCTGACTCTAGAATCTGTTAGTTTTCACACACACACACACACACACAAAAAAAAAAACCAAAGGAGTGGAAAATGCAAAATAGATTACAAACAGAAACAAATGAACCAAATAATGTTTCAAACAAATTACATAACCACCATGAAATTCATGGAAAGTTATTAACCTAAGTGATTTTTAATCAGCATTTGGATGGTATGTCCTCAAGCTAAGAAAAATGAACTCTAAAAATATTGAACCCTATACTTAATACACAGAATCTTAGATAGAAATTCTGAAACTACTTTTTGGATATTCAAAAATTGAGAGATTATGTAAATTTATTGTGGATAATTGGAGCTTGGTTTCTCACTGTGGCAATAGAAGCTATAAATATGTAACAGAAGGATAGAATAAGCCTCTGCTGTTGGATTGGAATGGGAGGTGTCAGTATGAGCTCATGTGTTTATGCAGAAACACCTACTGATACATATTCAGATACAAATGTGTATAGGCATAAATAAAGATATATAGTTTTGAATACAGATTGATCTATAGATTCAGATGTATCTCCATATTTACACATATATGCATGTATGTATGTACACATGTATGCAGACAGATAAATATATATTCAATCTAGAGCAATGATTTTCCAGTGTCTATGAACTCAACTCATGCCCAAGGCATGGTTGGTACATTGTATTCTTTGCTGAAAAGAACTGTTAATCCAGAGTGCCTGGGTAGCTCAGTAGGTTAAGTGTCTGCCTTTGGTTTAGGTCATGTTCCTGGAGTCCTAGGATCAAGCCCCAGGTTAAGCTCCATGCTCAGTGGGAATTTGCATCTCCCTCTCCTTTTATCCCTCCCCCCACTTGTGCTTTGGTTTTCTCAAATAAATAAATAAAATCTTAAAAAAAAAAAATCTGCTAATCCTTGGGGAAAGGCCTGATTCCAGGACTAGAGCAGCAAAAGTTCAAGATGAATCTGGAATATATTGTCTGGAAAGTAAGAAAGTGCTGAAGGAATGAAAGGGACAAGCCAAAAGATAAAAGAAGTAGGTTGAAGGGTCTTCCTTTCAATATGGGGCAATTGTGCCACAAATAAAGGGTTATTACCTACTAAATAATTTAAAAATCTTTGAGTCCACCCTGGTATAAAGAAATGAGAAAGAAAAGCCCTTCTTCACAGTAGAAAGGCAAACATAAATAAGCAATTATTAAAAGAAATCATTAAGAAATCACTACTTCAAAAACACTGTTGTAATAACTTATTTAAAACCAAGATTCATCATGAATACTAAAATTATTGGGTGAAAGTTTGAATATTATGAGTTTATTGGTATAGGATTAAAGTATCTTGTCCAAAAGTAGTTGTGAAATACAAAACGAAACAAATAGTAACTCTCCATTAAAGAAATCTCTCTGGCCCTACCTTAACTATGTGAATAAAACTAACATCACCAGTACTGAATCATATGAATTCCATGAGTTTCCTGACACAATGCACTTTTTAGAAAAATAAATATATGTTGAACTAAAGTCTATATTATTGAAATTGAGTAAAGTTATATTGAGATTTTCTTAATATGAAATAGGTGCCGCAGTATAAAAAATGTTCGCTGCTTTTTTATGGTTATAATCTCACTTGCACATTATTTGCCAAAAGTGTATAACTGGAATCTAAAAGTGAGGTAACATTAGAAAATCCCAGTGTATGTGCGTATATGTAGGACATAAAACTAGTTTAAAATAGCACTGTTTTAAGAATCTAGATAAAAAAATTATATTAACCCTTTGGCTCTTCTCAAAACTTTTCTCTGTGTCTTCAGTTCTTACAGTTAAAAGAAAGTTTTGTTAGAAAAAAATAGAACATTTAATATTAATGAAAGTTCAATACACATACACATTTTTAAAAATCTTTTAATCACTTTTTTATAGTGAGAGAATAATCAGTCTTTACCTTTTGCATTCTGAATGGTAAGTGAAGTTCATTAGTTATTTTGAACTCATATTTTTCTTGCTAAATATTATTAAGTGAAGCCAACAGTAACTATTATGTGCTGCTCGATTACCAGCCTTTCCCCTGGAGCTACAGGCTTTATGGTATATTGTCTACTTCACATGTAACATAAGGCAACATTTGTATTCTAAAAATTACTTAAAATGGATTACCATATTGCCAACACCAAGCATTTATTCCCATTCTGCTAGCCAATAAATGTTAATACTGACACATATTAGGTATTTTGCTTTATCAGTAGTCCATCACTGATAATATGTATGCCAGTCTGAATGGGCTCGGTTACATAGTAGTAACAAAAGATTGCAACATCTTTAGTGATTTTAAAAAAGTAAACATTTAGGGTGACTGGGTGGCTCAGATGATTAAGTGTCTGCCTTTGGCTCAGGTCATGATCCCAGGGTCCTGGGATTGAGTCCTGTGTTGGGCTCCGTGCTCAGTGGGGAGTCTGCTTCTGTCTTTACCTCTTGCCCCCTGCTCCTGATCTCTCTCTTTTTCACTCTCTCCCTCTCAAATAAATAAATAAAATATTTTAAAAAATGACAAACACTTAATTTTGGTGGAAAAAGCATAACTACCACAGTTTTTTCTGAAAATTTAGTGCATTTCTTCCTTAAAATATTATCATATCATGTTCATAATGCTTGTAATAGCTTATGTGTGTCAGTCAGTACACTTAACTGAAATCATTGGTCTTCATTGAGTGCTATTCTTTATGCATTAAAAATAATGAAGCTTTGGAAAAAGTAGAATTATTGCTCCTTATTTGCATATGACAGAAATGTAAGGTTAAATGTTAACAATTTTGATTAACTTATAATTGAATATTATTTAATGTAATATTTAATTATACAGATGAGCAAAAGTTTTCTAGCTGAGTGGATTCTGAAATGGTTATATTCATGCATATAAATAAACCATTAGTGTGTACAAATACAATGAATATCATTGATTTTTTTTCTCATGATAAATACCCTTTTCTTTACCTTAGAAAGCAAAGCTAGTGAAGCATTTATAAATATCCATATAAATCATAATATACATTTTAATGATATTACTCATGGGATTATATAAGTGAAAGAACTCTAGATATTACTAATAATTATTTTTACTTATTTTTATATTATCACTTACATTTAAGTTTGATATATTGCAAATATTATCTTCCAGTAATGAATTAGTTTGCCAGAGCTGCCATAGCAAATACCACAGACTGAGTGGTTTAAACAATACAAAGATGTATCCTTATAATACTGAAATCTGTAAGTCCAAGATCCAGATGTTGTCAGGACTGGTTTCATTCTGAGGGCCTCTCTCCTTGGCTTGTAGATCTATTTTCTTCCAGTGTGCTCATGATCTTTCTCCTGTGTATGTCTTTGTCTTGATCTCTTCCTTTTATAAAGATACCAGTCACATTGGATTAGAGCGAACAATGATGACTTCATTTTAATTTAATTACCTCTTTAGATAACTTATCTTCAAATATAGTCACATTTTCAGGCACTGGAGGTCAGAACCTGACCGTATCAATTTTAGGGGACATATTTTAGCCCTTAACAGGTAACCAGAGTTATTAGATTGTGTTATTTTAACTAAAATATACATTAGTGAAGTTGGGCTAAGTTATATTAGGATTTTCCTACTATTAAATACGTGCCATGAATACTTATGGACACACTATTCCTTTTTAAAATGTAAAAAAAATGTTATGGAGCACCTGGGTGACTCTGTCAGTTGTGTCTGACTCTTGGTTTTAGCTTGGGTCATGATCTCAGGGTTCTGGGATTGGGCCCTGCATCAGGCATTATGCTCAGCAGGGAGATTGCTTGAGATTCTGTCTCTCCTTCTCCCTTTTCACTCTCTCTCAAATAAATAAATCTTAAAAAAAAAAAAAAAAAAAAACCTACCTTCTTAGCTCACAAGTAGTACAAAAATAGGCCACAATATAGATTAAACCTACTGAATATATATAACTGACAAAAATTGTATATATTTAAGTTGTGTAAATTGTTTTGATATACATGTATATTGTAATATAATCACTACAATCAAGTTAATTAACACATCATCACTTCACACAGTTATCTTTTTTTTTTCTTTTTTTTGAGGGGGGGCGTGTGGTGAGAACACTTTGGATCTACCCTTTTAGCAAATTTTAAGTATACAATAGAGTATTATTGATTAAAGTGCCATTACTATACTTTGTTCTACAGAACTTCATCTTGCATTACTAAAATTTTGTCCTCCTTGCCCAGTATCTCCACATGTCCCCATGCTCTCTATCCCCTGGCTACTACTATTCTACTCTTTGCTCTCTGAATATGACTGTTTTAGATTCTGCATAGAAGTGAATTTATGCAGTATTATCTTTCTGTGTCTGGTTTATTTTGTTTAATATAATGTCCCAGGTTTATTCCTTTTGCAAAAGGCAGGATTTACTTCTTTTTCTGCCTAAATGATATTCAGTGTGTGTGTGTATGTGTATGGTGTGTTTGAAAGAGAGAGAGAGATCAGTTGATAGCCATTTAAATTTATTTCCATATCTTGGTTCTTGTTAATAACTTAGAAGAGCAGATATATCTTCAATATAATGATTTAATTTATTTTGGTTATAAACCCAGAAGTGGAATTAATGCATTATCCAGTAGTCATATTTCTATTTTTTTGAGGAAATGTCATACTGTTTTCCATAATGGCTGTACCAATTGACATTCTCATTAGCTGTGTACAAAGGTTCACTTTCTCCACATCTAAATGCTTTTTTTTTACAACCATTTAGATGATCGTATGGGTTTTTTTCTTTCATTTTATTAATATAGTATATCACATTGATTGGTGCATGTTTAATTATTCTTGCATCCTTAGAATAAATCCCATTTGGTCATGGTGTGTGAACTTTTTAAAATTCTGTGAATTTGGATTTTTGTCTCATTGCACATTAGGGGTATTGGCCTATACTTTGCTTTTCTTGTATTTCCTTTCCCTGGTTTTGGTATAAAAGTGATGCTGGCCTCATAAAATGAGTTTGAAAGTGTTCCCTCTTTTTTATTATTTGGAAAAGTTTAGGATGGATTGGTATTAATTATCTGAATGTCTGGCAGATTTTACCTGTAAAGCCATCTGATCCTGGACTTTTTTGTTAGGGTTTTTTTGTTGTTGTTGTTGTTGTTGTTGTTGTTTTTGATTACTGATTCAATGTTACTATTTATTATTGGTCTGCACAGGCTTTCTTTCCTTTTTGATTCAGTGTTGGTAGATTACATGTTTCTAGGAATTTATGCATTACATCTAGGTTATCTAGTTGTTAGTTGGCATAATAATAGTTCACAGTAGTCTGTAAAGTCCTTTTTTCCCGAGTCTTCCATTCTAATATTTTTAATATCTAAAGTTTTTTTGAGTCTTCTCTCTCTTTCTTTTTAGTCTATTAAGAGTTTATTGATTTATCTTTAAAAAAAACCTCTGAGTTTTGTTGATTTTTTAATATGGTTGATATTGTTATAAATTTTGTTTTTCTAGTCATTTTATTTATTTCCTCTCTAACATTTATTTCCTCCCTATGCTAATTTTGGGCTTAGTTTGTTCTTCTTTTTCTAATCCCATGAGATGTAAAGTTAGGTGAGGGCTGGGGAATGTTTATATGAATAGTGTCAAATATACCTCTGTAAATATTAAAAACCATGTCTGGAGTCTTTTATTTATGATTTTTCATTAAATAAAAGCATATGAATTTCCCTTTCCCTTAATAGTACAAATTTAGTCTGACTGACTTACCCTTTTATTAAAATATGACCCCAGTTTCTACTTAGTTTCTCCTGATCGTTCGACCACATGATTGTCACCACAGGACTCAAATTGTTAACCTTCCTTGACAACATATTGAAGGAAAACGGGGATAGAATGTTAAGAGTTTCTAACCCTCTATTTTAAAGAACACTTTGATAATATAATTGAACTGCCTGGAAGTAATCTATATTTATCATAGTACGTAACTTGTTTTTATCTTTTGAAAGAAGGTATGTTTTTCCTGTCAGAATCACACATTAGATTTGTCAAGCCGTTGATAGAATTAAAAAAAAAAAAATCATTTTCACTAAAAATAAGTAGAAACATTCTCTTCTAAAGAAAAATAAGACTAAAATTCATGGTAAATTTGAACAAATAATGCAAAGAGAGAAAGTCATTCACTTTTCATTTTTATAACCTATAATTAAGTGATATGAACTCTGGATAATCAATTGATTGGGAGACCACTATAATCATCATGCCTTAGCTTTTCCTCCTCCTATGTGAATAATTAATACTCTTGAAACAAAAGCAGGACACTGCAACGATGATTTCAAATACTCTTCTATTGTTAAAATACCTAGCATAGCATAAAATGATGAACAAAGCATGCAATTGAATTTGAATCTTATTTTTTTGTATTGTACAGAACCAAGTATTTAAATTTGCAACTAACTGAAAAATTTCTCATATCATTCACATGTAAAATGTTGATTTTTCTTTAAAATTGAACTAGTCTGTATAACATTTCTTAAATATTGGCAGTTGTTATTCTTTTAATATTTATATTGACACATATAATTAAGTTTTCAGCTTTTTACATTTGAGTATAATTTGGCTGTATTTTGCTAGATCAGTAGTTCAGACAACTTAAAATAATTTTATATGAAGAATCACCTAAGTTGTTTAAATCACTGAGTTAATAAGGCCAAAATCAGATTCCTAACCCCATACAAAAATATGCTCTTCTGTGCACAAAGGCAAGATACAATGGTATGTCTACATATTTTCAAAATTCATGGTGATTACTGGAAAAAAAATTTCAACTCTAGTTTTTAAGGAAAATGAGCAAAAAAGATACAAATTATAAAGACTTAAGAGCAAACCGGTAACCAATTATGGTCATTTATATGTTGCTGTAATATAAAAATGTAGTTCATTGAAGACTTTTTTTTTCCTCTTAGTATTTTACTTTTTCTCAATGCAAGGAGATAGCAGGTCACTTTCTACTACTGTTTCTCAATAGAAAGTTGTATATTTAGGACAAATGTAGAAGTTTTTAAGACTACAGGAAGTTTTATTTTAAAGATTAAGTTTATTGGATTTCAAGGGGGCAAAAGAGAAGGTGAGGTATAAAAAGAGACTAAAATGTCTAAAAAAAATGAATGATTGAATGCATGAGAGACAGGAAGATGCAAGGTTCACTGAAAGATTTCTAATAGATTAAAAAAAGAAGTGCAATGAAGAAGCTGTGGGAGACACCTCGAGACTGGATTTTGGTCACTTGGCTCTTCACCTTGATGTATACTTTCTTGCACCTCAACAATCATGAGAGCAAGATAATTGAAGGTTGTCAATCGTCTCTTGGGTTCTAAAACATGCATTCAAGTATCAAGCATGTAGGACTTGAGTCAGAAACCTTTTGTTTCACTTAAAAATATATATCAAGTACCTATCATGTGTTGTAGCACTAAGAAAAATGCACAAAAATTTTGTTTTGACTTCAAGGGCTGGGAAAAATAAGCCTATCAGCAAGCTATGTAGTGTGTGAGATGATAAGTCTGGTGAAGAAAAAAAGTTAAAAGAATAAAGAGTGATAGGGAAGATGGATGTTGGGAATTGTTTTTTTAGCAGATTGACAAAAGCAAATTTCTCTAAGGTAATGTTTAAGCAAAGTACTTGAAGAAGGTGAGATAGAAGACATGCATATAATTCTAGGGCCAGATGTTTCTAGAAAGAACATCAAACACAAAGTTACTTCAGCAGGGGATCCTCTGGTAGATTTGAGGAACATATTTGAGGGCTACACATCAGACCTGAGTGAAGAAGAGAGTGATTAAAAGTAAGGTTGGATGGGTATTGGGTGTGTCAATTTGTCTGAAGATTTGTAGCTTTTGCAACAGATTGTGTTATAAACCTTGGAAGAAGTGATGGATGCAATGACAGAGATGGAATTTCAAATTAGCCTAGAAGAAGGGATTTTTGAAATCTTGTTGAATTTAGCTTGGACACTGAATGTGTAGAATCTAAGACAGGAAAATCTAAGTTTTAGAAAATAAAGCAAAGTAAAATATAATAAAATGTTACTGTTAATGTCCACTGCACATGTTTTCCTGCTAGTTTATCCTTGCACACCCCTTCCAAGAACCATTCCTATGATGAATTAGGCATTTACTATTTATATTTTAAAATATGTTTATATTTTAAACAACATATATAATTTTTAAACTTTACATATATTATTGATTTTAACTCTATGTTCTATTTATGTAACTTATTTATGTTGATATGTATATAGCTATAATGTATTCATTTTCATTTTTCTTGAGGATTCTTTTCTTTTTTAACACATAACAAGTAATTTGCTTATACCTGTGTTGAGGGGCATTTAGGTTATTTCTAGCTTTCCTCATATATAAATGATGTTGCTATGGACTTTTTAAAAACATTTTTTTGGCATCTTTGCATCATCTTTTTGTTCCCAAGTGCAAGAGTATGTATCTAGGAGTGTAAGAGTGTAATTGTTAAGTCATAGGGCTATGTGTATTTTTAAACTTACCAAATCAGGCTATATATTTCTCTACACATTCATTTCACCAATGTACTCTATAGTACACCCTCTAGGACAGATCCATTTTTCTCAGTCAATGTTTCTGAATGGGTTCAAGATTATAAGTGGACAAGACAAATTTATAATTTTCTTAACTGTCCTGTACATATCATTCCTTGAACATATCATTCCTGACCTTTGCCCACCAAGTGCTTACCAAACCTTCAGTAAGACATCTATTTTTTTGAGATCCCATATGTCTATGTAATGAATGTGTAATGTAATGAATGTGTATTATATTTGACCTGAAATTCTTTAGTCTTTTTATGAGTGTAACCCATCCCCTCTAATTATTTGATTTGCCTCATAATGTGTGGAGAACACAGCAGTTTTCTATATTTTGAAATATTCCCTGGGTCATTCTTAGTAAATATTTTTTAGCAATTTTTTAAATTGACATACATTTTATTAGTTTTAGGTGTATAACAAAATGATTTGACAATTATATACATAACAAATGCTTACGATGTGGTTACCATCCGTCATCAGACAAATTTATTACAATATTATTGACTACATTCCCCATGTAGTACTTTTCATTTCCATGACTTACTTATTTTATAACTGAAAGTGTATGCCTCTTAATCTCCTTCACCTGTTTTACCTATCCCCCTACTCTCTTCTTCTCTGGCAACCACTAGTTTATTCACTGTACCTATGAGTCTGTTTCTCTTTGTTGTTTTTGTTTTTTTATTTGTTTCATGTTTTTAGACTTCACATAAAAATGAAAACATGTGGTATTTGTCTTTTTCTGTCATCTGACTTATTTCACCAGGTATAATATGCTCTAGCTCCATATACATTATAGCAAATGGCAAGATTTTGATTGTGTAAATACCACATTTTCTTTATCCATCCATCTATGGATGGGCACTTAGATTACTTCCATATCTTAGCTGCTGTAAATAATGCTGCAATAAACATAGAAGTGCACATATCTATTTGAATTAGTGTTTTAATTTTCTTTAGGGGGTGATTCCAAATATAGCTTCCCTCTGATGAAACTTTGGGCTTATCGATTTATCTGTCCTCTTTGCTGCTCTTTTGGATGCCCATGTGATGTCCCTGGGTTTTATCAGTTCTCTTTCTCCATTCTTATATTACCTATGTTCAGATTCACTTATTTTATCAAACCCCTTATATATATGCAACATAAATTTTAATCAAATGCTATTCTTTAAGATCATATGATACTTATAGAAAGATAATTTATCTTTGTATTATATGTTGTCCCCAGTGGTAGTGACTAATTTTATATAGCAAATAAAATCTAAACTGTTTTGCCAGATAATTTTATTTTACTTGAGGAGATAGATCAGAAGAAATAGAGTAAATCCACATGCAGATTATGCAGGGAGGTAGATGAGTCTATTTGATCTAAATTAGCTTTCCAAGATTTGTGAAATATCTGAAAAAATGATATTTCAAAACCTCTTTAATATTCAAGTCTAAAACTGACTTGGAGAGATTTGTGATAGTCTAGCCAGGATGGAAAATATTTTACATATGTAGTATTTGGAAGGTTCAAAATCAGAAAAGTTTAAATTTACTGAAAAAAGAAAATCTTAAATGGGATGTACCCAAGATGGGTGATTTGAGAAAAAAAGATTACAAGATCATGGAATAGATAGACTTAAAGAACTCAGTTAAATTACATTTAGAACCAATAAATAGAGAAAATTACTTTTAAAAGGAGTTAGTGTTGAGATCCTCAAAATTTTAAACTTGCTTTACTTTGCTTCTGATCAGTATATTAAAAAAAAAAAACAATTTCTATGAAGAAAGAATGCATCCTAATAACACTTTCCAGAAAATCCTTATCACCAGATCCAGAATTGTTCAGTATTTAATGCCAATGTAGTGGCAGCAACTGAGATAAATAATCTGTTGTGGAAATTTCAATGAATATTTATAGCCAGTATTAGATAGTCTAAGTAGACTTCTGGTTTCAGATACTCACTATTACTGTAGTCAATAGATTATAATTGGAACCGTCTACTGAATAGCATATGTGTATTTCATGCTATCATTTTCTTCTCTGGTTATTAATTGTGAGGCTTTGCCAGCACATAAATTACATTCAGTCCTGTGAAGACAGTAGAGAGGTATGAAGCCATTTGACAAACAATAGAGTCCATTTTCTTAATATGAATTAAGACCTAACCAGGTAATCATCAATTCTCAGCACCAAATCTCAAGGCAAAGGACAATCAACAATATCAGTAATGAAATTTCTTTTAAAAAGTCTAGAGTTTTGGGGCATTTGGGTGGCTCAGTGGGTTAAGCCTCTGCCTTCAGCTCAGGTTATGATCTCAGGGTCCTGGGATCAAGCCCTGCACTGGGCTCTCTGCTCAGCGGGGAACCTGCTTTCCCCTCTCTCTCTGCCTGCCTCTCTGCCTGCTTGTGATCTCTCTCTCTCTCTCTGTCAAATAAATAAATCTTAAAAAAAAAGTCTAGAGTTTTATTTTCTCTCATTTTGTTAAAACAAGTAGGGTTTACCATTGGTATATGCCTAGTGCTATAATGACAAAAATGTAAGCAATCTTATATATCATATTTTCCTGTGTACAAAATCTTTCAAATATGTTTTGAATCTGAACTTTTAAACGACAAAACATTGATATCTATGAAGAAAACATATTAATCCCAATTTTATAGCTATTTTAAGCTAGTTTTATAAGATGAATTACAGGTACAAATTATCAATTAAATTCATGTTCTTCACATTTTATGTAAGACCTGATAAAGGAAAACTGTGAGAAACATCTTCCTTTAGCAGTGATATTATTAAGAGTGGAAAATAGAAAACTTTCTCAAGAGGAACTATATAGTTCTATTTAAAAATTTTATATTGTGTCTGTTTTTTAATAGTACCATTTATTTTATATTTGCATTAGCTTCCTATTTCTGCTCTAACAAATTATCGCAAATTTAGTAGCTTAAAATAACACAAATTCATTATCTTACAGATCTTGAGGTCAGAAGTCAGAGATGAGTCTTATGGGACTAAAATTAAGATGTTGACTGGGAGGCATTCTTTCTAGACTATCCAGTGGAAATTTTGGTTTCAGGAACTGCCTATATTCCTTGGCTCATGACCCCTTCCTCCATCTTCAAAATCCATCATTCCAAACTTTACCTCCCCTCGTTTCTCATAGCTCCTTTTCCTGAGTCTGATAATCTTGTTTTTGTTTTTTGTGTGTTGTTGTTGTTGTTTGTTTGTTTTGGTTTTTGTTTTTAATATAAAGACCATTGTGATCAAGTGGGCCCACTCAGATGATTCAGGATAATCCCCCATAATTCTTAAATTAATCACATTTGCAAATTCCCTTTTGGTATGCAAAGTAACATGTTAGGATTTGTAAGGATTAGGTGAGAAACATATGAGGGGGCTATTATTCCATCTACTACAGATATGGGATGGCTCCGCATATTCATGACAACTGGCAAGGTGTGTGTTCATGTGCTCATATAAAACAGAAGCAATACACCACATTTGCCTTTCCATAACTCAGTAGGCATTCATTGAGATCAGTGGTGTATTATTATTCATAATAATAGAAAATGGTTAGCTGTCCTCAAATAATGAAATGTCTACCTTGTCATTTGTTGCAAAAGAAAGACTGACAATTAACCAGTACTTTATCATTATTTCTTTTAATATGTATGGATATTCTTAATGTTTTGTGGATATGTTTCTTTTTATTCATTTTAAGGAGTGAATTTTCTATCATCCTTTTGAAACATTGGAAACATTTGGAGGCACTGTCTCTTTACCATACCTAGGGGCAAGTGATTACTTTTTTTTTTTTTTTTTTTAAGATTTCATTTATTTGACAGAGATCACAAGCAGGCAGAGAGGCAGGCAGAGAGACCTGAGCCGGAAACAGAGGCTTTAACCCACTGAGCCACCCAGGTGCCCCCAAATGATTACTTTTAAAGTACTGTGGCTCTTACCTTCAGAACTAAAATTTCCTTGATTGAATTTCTGTTCTTTTTTTCTAGTCTGCAACCCTAAATGATCCAGTTTTGGAAAATGCTAAGTCTCTATTTTTAAAGTTGGTCCCTTAATGCTATTTTTTTTATACTTCCACACATGGTTTATTAGAGTATGAATTATTCCTCACTCTAACCAACTTCTCAATTTTTGCAAATGTATTAGGATAAACTAGTATTTCATTCTTTCTTTTTCTTTTTTTGAAGATTTTATTTATCTGAGAGAGAGAGTGCACAAAAGAGCATGCATGAGTGGGGGGAGGGGAGAGGGAGCAGGAGAAACAGACTCCTCTCTGAGGTGGGAGCCTCATGAAGGGCTGATCCCAGGACCCTGCGATCATGACCCAACATGAAGGCAGAAGTTTCCCCAACTGAGCCCACCAGGCACCACAGGATAAAGGGTATTCCATGGTTAATTTTGATTACTGGCAAGGTCACTTTCAGGGGTATTTGTATTTTTCTCTTCGAGGAATGGACTGTTCAGTATTTTCCCATCTTTCTGTTAGGCTTTTAAGAAAAGATCTTAGGAGTTTTAAAATAAATTCTGGATATTATTTGATTGGTGTTTATGTATAGATACATTTTTCAGTCTGTTACTAGCTTTTTAACTGGTTATGGTATTCTTTGCAGCAGAGTTGTTTTTCTGTTTGTTTGTTTGTTTGTTTGTTTTTTGCAGCAGAGTTGTTTTAAATTCAAATGTAGTCAAAACTATATTTTCTTCACTTATAACCTTTGTGTGTATATATGTTTGTGTGTGTCTTGTTCAAGGCCTTACCAATCACTTGAATATATATTTTCCTATTTTTTATAGTTTTCCTTCTACTGTTTATTTTTTTTTAATTTTTTCAATTTTTTATAAACATATAATGTATTATTAGCCCCAGGGGTACAGGTCTGTGAATCGCCAGGTTTACACACTTCACAGCACTCGCCATATCACATACCCTCCCCAATGTCCATAACCCCACTACCCTCTCCCTACCCTCCTCCCCGCAGTCACCCTCAGTTTGTTTTGTGACAGTAAGATTCTCTTATGGTTTGTCTCCCTCCGGATCCCATCTTGTTTCATTTATTCTTTTCCTACCCCCCCCCCAACCCCCATGTTGCATCTCCACTTCCTCATATCAGAGAGACCATATGATAATTGTCTTTCTCTGATTGACTTATTTCACTAAGCATAATACCTTCTAGTTCCATCCACGTCATTGGAAATGGCAATATTTCATTTATTTTGATGGCTGCATAATATCCCATTGTATATATATACCACTTCTTCTTTATCCATTCATCTGTTGATGGACATCTAGATTCTTTCCATAGTTTGGCTATTGTGGACATTGCTGCTATAAATATGCGGGTGCATATGCCCCTTCGGATCCCTATGTTTGCATATTTAGGGTAAATACCAAGTAGTGCAATTGCTGGGTTGTAAGGTAGTTCTATTTTCAACTTCTTGAGGAATGTCCATGCTGTTTTCCAGAGTGGTTGCACCAGCTTGTATTTCCACCAACAGTGTAGGAAGGTTCCCCTTTCTCTGCATCCTTGCCAGCATCTGTCATTTCCTGACTTGTTAATTTTAGCCATTCTGACTGGTGTGATGTGGTATCTCATTGTGGTTTTGGTTTGTATTTCCCTGATGCCGAGAGATGTGGAGCACTTTTTCATGTCTCTGTTGGCCATCTGGATGTCTTCTTTACACCTTAATGCTGTTTTTACCAAAATCTTTGCAACTACTTAAAACATCCTGCAAAGCAAACTTTGCAAGTGATATTAATCTCTGTTCTTTTAGGACTATGTCAGTTGCTTCTCAAGAAGTACTTTTAGGAAGATTTAGGAAGTCCTAACAAGGCAGATTTCTAAAGCAGTCTTACTCATTGATTGTTTATATTCTAATTTTTTTTTTTTAATGAGGAAAACATACTTCACTAAGCTTACTCTTCAGACACATTGTATTTTGCCTTCAGACTGCTTCTCTTTTCAGCGTAAATCTTCCTTATATTTTTCCAAATTTGAGTGCCCTGAAATGAGTGTTACCTTTCATTTTACTATAGATGGAACTATGAGATTTTTTCTTTAATGACTGATTAATTTCATCTTGTATGAATTGCATTTCTCATGAAAGTAGTTCTTGCAGTTTATTGCAATTTGATGGTATCGGTTTTCCTTTATTCTTTCAAGGTGTCCACTGAATTTGACAACAAAAGAGACATCTCACTACTTTGAGAAAGAAATAGCAAAGATTGTAATAAGTAAGGCCTCCCAAAAAAGAAAACGCCCTGCATTTTATTGGTTAAAATATCAACTGCAAAGTAACATTGATATTTTTTTAAAAATCTGGGCTAAGAAAGTATAAGAGGGAATAATGAAGAAGTGGGGTACAGCTGGAAAGGATCAGTGTGGGAAAACTGGGTTTCTTAGGTTGGCTATTTGACATTGTTTAAATCAGTTTGACTTTTTAAATTTTGTGCTTGATTTGTATTGTTTCATTGTAATTTTGAGTGAGGAAGATATAAATCATGTTTAAATTGGTATTAATAACAAATTAGCTGAATAAACTGTTCTTAAATATTATATCCTGTAGAATTGAATAACACACCAACACATTAGTTCAGAAAAGTTATTATTATTTATTATTAACATCAAATGAAAGTATATTCAGAGAGTTTCCTAAGATTGGTGGAGATGGGACAGGATGCTGCAAGATGTCAAATTAACTGACCTTCATATTTCTATCACAACTGTAAAATAAATGTGCAGTGAGTAGTACAGGAAATTTCCCTGGTTTTGAAAGTCACACTGAAGTTGGATATCTTTGGAACCTTGTGTGAATGCTAGCTACAACAATATTTTAAAAGCCCAGTCTGCCTCTCAGAAGCTAAGGAGATAATTCTTATAGGACTGGCAAATCAACATGTGATAATTAATATTTACATTAATATTTATAAATGTTATAAACACGGAAAATAATGTTTCTGTCATCATCTCAGGTTCCTGCAATAAAAGGCTTTGTTAATAATTTCTAATAAGTAATAGGGTGACCAAAATTCCAGGTTGACCCAGGCCTGTTCCAGCTTTAAGATTGAAAGTAATATATATATTATATGATAATTTATATATAACAAATACATTATTTTTTATACATAATTAAAATTTATAATTTATTGTCACTCTGAATCATTGAAGTACCCTATTTATATTCTCTCAAATGTCACAGATAATTGCTTGAGATTACCAGTGTCTAACCCTAGATCCAAGTCTCTGAAACAAACTTGCATCGCTGTCACTTTCATCCAAGAGAGTAAATAATGAGTTTCCTAGGGATATGATTATATATGGAGATATAATTTTTATATCTCATAGGGCATCACTGGAGTAAAAACAGAAACAAAAACAAAAAACAAAAGAAGGAAAAAGAATGAGAGGCTGGAGCAGCTTGGTTTGCTAGACTGTGTATCATGATGAGAACAGGAATTGTGAGAATGAAACATTTTTTTCTAAGCATTCTCTCTCTGTGGCAGCGTCACCCTGATTCATACTGCTATCATGGTGGGAGAAGGTGACCTGAAGACACATTTGTGATGCATTGGCAGTGGTAATTTGGAACTTCTTTGCCTGGTATGCAGTAATGATATAGAGTTACAGTGACTTGGAGTTCCTTAGAGATCCTACTGTAGAAAAATGGATATCATTTGAATCTAAGATGCACTCATCCAATTTCTCTATTGTTCATTAAGCAGCACTGGTGGTGAGTTATAGGGGGAACGTCTATAAATATTAATATCTTATGTCATTACAAGTAGTAGTTTGCAGCTTATTATTCTCAAATATTTTCTAGAACTGGAATTCTAGTAAAGTTAAAAAAATTGTTCAAGTATAAAAGCATTGGAAATAGATTAAATCAGATGATTATCACCAGTACAATAGAAGTTGCTTTACAATTAATAACACTTTTAGTCTTTGTTTCAATTACTTCTTGCTGAATGTTCATTATAGTACATGAAAAATTACCATAACTTTTGGAATCACAGAGGCTCAAGTTCAAAAACTGACTTTCCAATTCAATATTTTAAACAATAATATCATTTCCCTAAGCCTCAGTTTCCTTAACTGAAAAATGTGGAGAACTATTCTTAGGATTTACTTTGAAGATTACATGAAAACATATATTAGGCATAAAGCAGGCAGCAAACGCTCACTCTTTACTTTTCAAATTTGTTCAAAACTCACTGACCAAAAAGAGAATGATCTTTCATCATCTGTTTACTAAATATGTGAATTTTCTGAGATTGTGAGATTCCCCTTGTTTAGGTCAAGATAGAAAGTGTTTCCTCATTTAAGACATGGGGCAGAAGGGGGGAGATCAAGGGTAGTCTTAGTCCAAGAGATGATTGCTGACTGTCCTACCTAATCATAGGTATTTTCCTCACTCTAGACCTCAGTCCTTCAGGCTGGAATAAATAGGGTTGTATTATCTTTTCCCTAACTCTCCTGTATTATCATTTTCATGGATTATTATGCAAGCAGTATGCATAAATACATTGCAAAGTCTAGCATATCACATATATAGTATAGATAGGGTACATTATTATACCTACCCTTAAAAGATAACAACTACTTTTTGCTCATTTCCTAGTACCTGCAAAAAGATTTAGAAGCTCTCTGAAATCCTGAAATATACTCTTCCCAAATCCCTAAAAAAACAAAAAACAAAAAATTGGGCTGATTAAAACTTATTCAACCAATTCTAGTTTTTATAAAAGGGGTAGCTATAGCACTTAACTTCTCAATTTTTATAGCTAAATTTAATTATCCATGTGATAGAGATAACAAGATTACAGGATGGTGTAAAGATTAAATGAATTATTGCTTTTAAACATCAAAAGAGAATCTTGGTTTCTAGCACTGGTGACTCCTTAACAGCCTATACTAAAAGTATAGATAATATAGATTTATTCATTTTTATTTTCAGTATTTCTTGATTCACATTTTTGTAGAAAATGTTAAATATTCTAATCTTTCCCCTGGGATTATTTAAAGTATTATTTTCTCTAGATAAATTGGCTCCATGTAGTAGTTAAATTATTTATACACTTCATCCCAAACCTCAAGTTTAAACTTTCTGCTTCTATCAGTGTTGCTATAAGACATTCTTGGTTTCTGGATCAATTAAGTTTTTTTGTTTGTTTTGTTTATTCTTACTCTTATCAGCCAGGTTGTAACATGACAAACCACATCCCAGAGTAAATAAGAGCTTCTGGATGACTGAAAGCAATTATAAATTAGTAAACTCTAATTTCACCACATTCTTACCTACATGATTTAGTCAAAGGGCATACTGACTTGGACTCTGGGTAACCAAACCAGCATATCTATCTCCAGATCTAACTGAGACATGCCCACCTTTAATTCTTGCTCATTTCATTTTACCTCACTTTTTAATGCCAGTTGATATACAATGATCCTACAACTTTTAGTGCTAGTGAGATTGGACCCCTGTGCACTCATAATGAGAATTTTAGAAATGAAAGTCGTTATTGGAAGAAAACTATAGGTGAATGGAGAAAAATATTTATTTGTGCCTTTCATATATCTTTTAGTCATTTCTATTTGCTCATCGATGGCCATGAAAAATCAAAAGTCCTCAAGAAGCAGAAGCATATTTTATATTGATTCTTAACTCTTCTAGAGTTATGTCTTCCATTCTAATACTGACTTAGAAGGTTGAAAGTCCTTCCCCTCCACATCCTGTTACCTTTTGCCTTAGACTTTCCATTCTTCGGTCTCTTCCCATCTCTCTTAAATTCTCAATAACTGCTTAATTTTTAAAATATACGGATATTGATTCCTTTAAAATTGTGTGAATATATTTAAAAATCTCATGCTTTCAAGTGGAAAAGACAATACTTAGTTAGCGAATACCTAATTCTGGTCACCACGATTTCTTGGTATCACTTATATGAAAAGTAGAAAATTCCACTGTTAAGTTTTTAATGTTTTCTTTTAAGTATAGCAGAAGCATACTTCCTATAAAGTTATCCTAGATCTCGGTTGCAGGTGAAGTTCTTATACCCTAAAGGGTAATACCGGAAAAAAAAAAAAATCTCAACATTCAGATTTGCAGTAAAGTCTAATGGTAACAGGCTCATCTGATTCTCTATTCTCCTGACATCATTTTCTTAATCAATGATGCAATCTTTTTACAGTGTCAACAATCATGGAATGATGGTACATCTGCTTTCCCCAACGGATGCTAACATTACATTTACCAAACTGACTAAAACTTTTAGATGTATTTGATTGTCATTCTATTAATCATACAGTACTAAATGGATACTACAAGCTATTTTATTATGCAATTTCTTATCCTATGTGTTTCATCCTTCTTGTGACTTTGAAACAGCTATTTTATTCACTTCTGAGTTCATTTTCCATAGTATTTTGTTTTGCTAGCTTGTTTTTTTTTCTTGTATTTTCTCCTCATTTATATTCGCTTTTTTTTAAAGATTTTATTTATGTATTTGACAGAGAGAGATCACAAGTAGGCAGAGAGGCAGACAGAGAGAAGGGGGGAAGCAGGCTCCCCACTGAGCAGAGAGCCTGATGTAGGGCTTGATTCCAGGAACTTGAGATCATGACCTGAGCTGAAGGCAGAGGCTTAACTGCTGAGCCACCCATGTGCCCTCCTCATTTACATTCTTATCTTTCTTCTGATGTATAGTTTAATGATTATTTTGTTTTACTTGCACCTTATTTATTTTTAAATATTTTATTTATTTATTTGAGAGGGAGAGAGAGAGAGAGAGTAAACGCATAAGCAGAGGGGGAGGGAGAGGGACAAGCAGACTCTGTGCTGAATGCAGAGCCCAACATGGGGCTTGATCTCAGGACCCTGAGATCATGACCTGAGCCAAAACCAAGAGGCCAAAGTTTAACTGACTGAGCCAGTTCTGGTGCCCAGAACTTTATTTTTTAAAGCACTGTAGTGTCCTGATTTCTTTAAGTCACAATTTTCCTGAAATAAAATGTTCCTATTTCATAGAAACCTCCCTTTCAAAAGATATTACATATTTAACATTACTAACATTGAATATTGTGTATAATGCTTATCTTAACAAGAAAGTATTAGTAATTTTACTGTTCAAAATAGTCAATTCAAGTGTCATTTTATATCTATCAATCTATTGTTATTTTTATTTCTACTTTATTATTGATTTTTATGGCAGAAACAGAATTTAATTTTTCAAAAATCTACATGAAGTACACATAACATTTCAAAACATATGCAGACTGAATAAAGACTTATATACACCTTCAGCAGGAGAGACATTGGGGCCCCAAGTAGAAAATGTCTGGGAGGGAAACTTGAGTGGCTCAGTCAGTTAAATATCTGCCTTCAGCTCTGGTTGTGGTCCTGGGATCCAGTGCCACATCAGGGTCCCTGCTCAGTGAGGAGCCTTCTTCTCCCTCTGGCTGCCACTTCCCCTACTTGTGCTCTTTTTCTCTGACAAATAAATAAATAACATCTTTAAAAAAAAGAAAAAGAAGAAAAAAGAAAATGCATGGGAAAAATCATTTCACTCTCACACCAGTTGCTTATTTAGAGGAAATCAATTTGGGGGCAATGTGGGGGAGAACTGATTCTAAACATTGTTTTCATGTGAGATTTCAGCAAAAAATATTTGAGACAAAAATATACTAAGTGTGGCACAACTTCAAACTTGTTTTTTTTTCTTTTACCATTGTTCCAGTTACAAAATTTTTAAATAATTTACTATTCTTCTTTCCTTAGTATATCCTACAACAAGCTAAATATGAAACATAAATCTTCTGAGTTCATTCTCCTTGTTTATTAAAAGAATATGTGTTGTTTCATAAAATTATTGTCAGATTGGAAGGGAAAACAAAGGTTAAGAATGTTCTATATGTAATTTTTTTCTTTGAGGTTGTTGATACATATTACAAAAATCAAAGTAGTTTTCATCATTTTCAGTGTCTAGAATTGTAATTATAAAGGCTAGTTTTTATAACCCTAACTTTACAAATAGGGGAAAAAGTCGGGAAGTGGTTAAGTAACTTGTGCAAAAGTATATCTAGTGTGCCAGATAGTTTGATGTTAGAATCAGAACTCAGTAATTCTTTACACATCCTCTATGATGATAAAATATATACCTTATTACATTGAGGCATTTAAATCAGAAGGTAATTCTGAACACATTTCTCCAGCTTGTTTGAAAGCTTTAAAATGAACAGAGAACTAAAAAAGCCAACTGATGCTTATAAAAATTGGAGTAGGAATCCAGAATTACTTCCCTTGTTTTTTTTCTTTTGATCTATATTATCCTCATATACAAAATTGGAGACATTGCACATTTTTATACCATAAACATCACATGAGTTGCATGAATAATAATGAACAATGTCCTGAAAGGAAATCTTTCTCATTTCTCATTTCCTCACCTAAGAAAAAGTCTCTCTCTCTCTTTCTCTCTCTAAAATGTGCATATGTGTTTATACATGTGTGTGTATATATGCATGTGTGTATATCCCATACACACATATACCTTCATACTTATGTACTTCTATTACATATTCAAGTACATATACATACATATTTGTGTTATGAACTTATATGTGTTATAGATAATATATTTATGTACCTAAGGACATTGAGACTTATTTTCAGAGATTATCAGACATACATAAATCAGTCAATAAAACTGAGAATAGGAAATATGTGTGTATGTGTGTGTGTGTTCACAGTATTTTTCCCTATTTAATCCTCAATCACTATCTTACCCTCTAAACTTATTCTTATTAAATGTTTATTTTGTTATCTATGAAGTATTGATTTGTGGGCTCGACAAAGACAACTTCAAGTTAAATTTTCCCATTAAGCAGTGTTCACAGCCTTTGACTTTATTTTTATGATCTCTAGTACAAATTACATAACAAAGTTATGTATCTCATTTTTATTATGGAAATTACATATTCCTAATTTTAAAGGTGTTAGTTATGATTAAATTAATCTATGTATTTGCTCAAAACAGATTTATTTATAGTTTGACAAAACACTTATGAAATATATAAAATAATGTAGAATAATAATATTCATTCCATGATAGCCGAAAAACTAAAAACAAAACAAACAAACAAAACAAGATTAATGGACCACTGGTTGAGGTGAGGGATGATCCAGAGTGACATTAGATAAGAATATGAATATAGCAATAATTTAAAGACATACTGGCATAAGTAAAGGCAGTCAAATAGAAAAAATGAATTCAGAAATACTCTCATATGTATGATAATGATTGCATTGACATCAAAACAGGGAGGAAAACTTGGATGGGTTAATAAATCATAAAGAATTAATTGGTGCATCATTTGGTGATCATATTCACATAGATACTCAAATCATACAAAAGTTGCATCCTTAGGTCATTACATGTACAACACATACACACACACGCAAATACACAGTACTGAGATAATAAATAAATATGACAATAAAAATACAAAATAAGTTGATAAACAATCTAAGGTAGCTCTGTATGTATACTTTTAAAACACGTAAATAATATAAATCTTATTTTATTTTATTTTTTTTATTTTTATTTTTTTAAAGATTTTATTTATTTATTTGTCAGAGAGAGAGGGAGAGAGAGCGAACAAGCACAGATAGAGAGTGGCGGCAGAGGCAGAGGGAGAAGCAGGCTCCCTGCCGAGCAAGGAGCCCGATGTGGGACTCGATCCCAGGACGCTGGGATCATGACCTGAGCCGAAGGCAGCCACTTAGCCAACTGAGCCACCCAGGCGTCCCATAAATTTTAAATAATATTAAAAATGCAGTAAACATTTGAAAGACAAAGTAAACAAGAAAATTAGGTAATACATATTAGAGAAATATTTAATTTCCCTAATACAAAAAAAATCAAAATAAACAATCATCAGCTTCATATTAAAAAAATCAAATTATGTCAATAGAATTGACAAAAGAAAAATAAGCATGTACAATAAACATTGTCCAATAACCAGAGAAATATACACATAAAAACAACAATAGTATATATTTTGGGCCTATCAGGTTGATAAAGATATAAAGACTCAAAATACCCCGTGTGAATGAGAGTGACAATGCACACACTTCCTTGGAGAAAGATCTGTCTTGGTTTCAAGAGTAGAGTTTGACAACAGCATACAGGGTGTGTGTGTGTGTGTGTGTGTGTGTGTGTATACACGTATATACACTTACGTATACATATACACACATATGGTAGCCATGATATATGTAATATAGACAAAATAGTTACAGTAAAAAATATTAGAGTTTGATCAAATTTATACAAATTGTTATCCTAGTATGTCCATGAATGTTGATATTTTCATGGATGTCGACTAAAATATTAATGGTAGCTATTTTAAGGTAGTAAGATTTACTGTCACACTGCTTTATTCTTATTGAAAATACTTTTCTGAAAATATTACATTGTAATTATAGCTCTTCTAAATTCCTAATTATTTTTTTCACAACTTTCAGTTATTGCCTTGATCATTGCTGGAAACTGGTTGTTACAATATTGTATCTTAAGTTCATTTCTATATCAGTATACTTAATATATTATTAATCTGGATCAAAATTAGAGTTCCAATCTTATTCTTTGGCTTGATAACTTTTCTTTAAAGGATATTCAAGTATAGTTTAATATAAGAGTATTTAAAAATGAGTATTTCACACAAGCAAGAATGTTCAAACAATAAGGATTAAATGAGAAAATTGGTGCATGTGCCTGATTATTTATTCAGCATAATTTCAGGAAGAGTCATTAAATAATAAAAACAAGGAATATTGGGACTCAGCAAAGCCATTATTACAGTAACTACCAATAACTTTTCTCACTTTTCTTTTTACTTTTGCTTCTTTTATAAGCAATTTAAATAAGAAATGAAGTCAACATAACTTTTCTAAAAAATAACAGCATAGTAGAAAATATCACACAAGTGTATGTATTTTAACCATCTGATTTTTTTTTTAATTTGCACAGAACTGGAGTGTATTTATCATCTTTACTATATAAGAGTACAATTAATTAGAACATTTTAGTTTCCTTAAAGCAGTATGATCTTGGGAGAATAGGTACACTTTAGTTGAAATACATCTGAGTTGACCTCAATTCTGAAATTATTTTTGTATGAGTTTATTTCCTGGTATTTTATTTCACAAATGAAGTTGAAAAACCTGTAAGGAAGTGGTTCTTCAAGAAACTTTCTGTACTAATGTATAAATATATCATTTATATAATAAAAATATATTTATATATTATACACACTGATCACACTAATAAAATCCATCAGAAAAAGAAACCTGTGACCATCGTGCACTCCACCACTGCCAGTGCTAAGGAGCCTGAGTCAAGCTAAATGATTCCTCAAATGACATGTCTATTTATTTCAAAAATGAATATCATTGATTACTTCTTTGAGAACATCATGTAAGAAAATGTCATATAAGACAAAGCTATAGATGTTGGCATCACTTTTAGTTTTTATTCAAGATTGAAATAATTTTTTATTTTGTTTTGTCATGACTATTTTATTTGTCAAATAGGAAACAACAGGGGCAAAAGCATAAGTAAGAAAATGAATTTATCTTTATATCCTCGCTCTGTAAAGCGAGTAATCTTAAAGATCACTGTTATGAGTTTTGGTGATTATCCCTCTAAATTTCTACTGTTATTTAAAATGTGTATGTTCATATAATAGCCACTTTTAAATACTGCTAACTTATCCATATACTATGAGCATACTTCCATGTGAATACGGTCTCTAAAATAATCGTGTGAATATCCGGCTCCGGTGTCATGGCCACTCCTATGCTGAATGCTCCCAGGCTGCGGTTTGGGAGCGGTGCCTGAACCATCCAGCAGGCGTCCTCCTCCGTCATGCCTGGGGCGGTATGGAGGGTCGCAAGAGCAGGCCTTGCCTGCGAAGAGAAAGTCCAGGAGAACAGTAGCCAGCGGGTGTGCCAGGAGAAGCAAGTGGATTATGAAATCAGTGCCCACATATATTGGAATGATTTCTACAAAATACATGAAAATGGGTTTTTAAAGAACAGACATTGACTTTTTACCAAATACCCAGAGCTGACACCTAGCCCAAACCAAAATCGCTTGAAGGATTTGTTCTCAGAGAACAAGAGGAGTGAATAACTGAATGTCAGAGCACTGACAACAGACCTGGTTTAAAAATAGAAGAACACCACAAGTGTTCTTCAGGCAGCCTTGCACATAAAACATGGATGCCTCCTACAGAAGAAAACGTAACTCACAGGCTCAATCACCTGGAATCTGAGGCCCAGGGGGACGATGTCCTCTTTGATACAGCTCAGCTTCCGTTTAAAAAAAAGGTCAGTGTCTGTCTGAGGATTTCTGTGTGAGAGGTGATGGTACTAGAGTTTATTTCTCTACACAAGATGAGCTGGATACACTTTTCCCTACTGCTGGACTGAAAAGGTTCAGAACCTGCTACATCTCCAATTGCAAGTGAACAGAGGGAAACATCTGAGAATGTACAGAGTTTGGAGTCAGTGCATATATGGCAGGCCTCTTCTGTCCAGCCCTGGCTGAGAAGCAGCTGCTCCTGACATGTTATGAGTTCATTGGAGCTTTTTAAAAAGAATATTCAGAAATGGTGCCTTGCTGATGTTGGAAAGTTCAAGGATTCAGACTTGAACTTTGAACTTGAAAAATTGCTTTTTATCCAGATTCTAGTAATTGTGTTTCATATTTGTGATGCTCCTTAATATATATTTAACTCAAGTTTTTTTTTTTTTTTTCTAACTTTGAGATTTTTGTTTGGCAAGAATCTTTCTTGCCATTTTCTAATTTATCATTGTAAGGGCCTACTTAGCCAGAGGGAGCCATTTTGTTGTTTATGCAGTAAACTTAGACTGACCCTGCCCCTCCCAGAGGAATTTACTTAAAAAGAAGTCCTGGAGGGGCGCCTGGGTGGCTCAGTGGGTTAAGCCTCTGCCTTCGGCTCAGGTCATGATCTCAGGGTCCTGGGATCGAGCCCCACATCCGGCTCTCTGCTCAACAGGGAGCCTGCTTCCTCCTCTCTCTCTGCCTGCCTATCTGCCTACTTGTGATCTCTGTTTGTCAAATAAATAAAATCTTTAAAAAAAAAAAAAAAGAAGTCTGGGAAACCAGTCCCAGGTAGTAAAGCCCAGATACAAGGGCAGGTCAAGCCAGGTGGAGACATCCAATCAGTGGGGTGTGCATATATCTACTAGGGTAAATTGAAATCTCATTGGCCACCTGTGTGTGACCTAGCATGACTGTACAGTTTTCTCTGTGTTGCAATCTCATTGGCCACCTGTGTGTAGCCAGGCTCAACCACATGGCTTTTCCTCTATAAAAGTTAGTCTGTGAGGCTGAGAAGGGTCGCCTCTTTGTAAGAGACGGCCCCGACCAGTTGGTTTGATTCTCGATGCTTGGCGCGAAATAAAGCTTTGGTTGACTTTCACTTTGTATCAGTCTCTCTCCTTTGATTACGGACCTTTCATTGGGGGCTCGTCCGGGATTAAATGACGAGAACTGAGCCAGCATCAGAATTTCTGGGAAAAGCCTCTGGAGATAAGAGGTAAGATCTTGGGATCCTGTCTGTCTGGTTGCGGAGCTCCAGGGTATAGCCCACTGGGGAGAAGCTGGACACAGCCATGCTCCCCAGGGCTGGAGTGGATGTGGGGATGTCCCATCCCTCCACTAGTAGATCATCAGGGGGTTCGAGTCCCCCTGGGCATTCGGGGGGTTCAAGTCCCCCTGGGCAGTTGGGGGGTTCGAGTCTCCCTGGGAAGTCAGGGGGTTCAAGTCCCCCTGGACAGTCAGGGGGTTTGAGTCCCCCTAGGCGGTCAGGAGATCAAGAAAGTCCCTACCGGTGGCTGGGTAAGGACCGCTGGGTCTGCGGTTGTCTTTGTCTTGTCTTTTCGTCTGTTGTGTTGCTTGTTGTGTTTGCAGGGGACTGAGAAACTCCCCACCAGAAGCAGGCTTTGGATGAGGATCACTGGGCCTGCAGTTGTCTTTGTCTTGTCTTTTTGTTGTCTGTTGTGTTGTTTATTGTATTTGGAGTTATATTTGGAGAAATGGGGCAAGCGGGGAGTAAGGGACCTGTGACACCCCTAAATCTTGTTCTCCAGCATTTCAAGGATTTTCAAGGTAAAGCTGCCCATTCGGGAGACAAGGTTTACCCAGGAAAACTAAAAACACTCTTCCAATTAGAGTGGCCCATTTTCTCCAAAGGGTGGCTGCCAGAAGGAATGTTTGTTTTGGCTCAGATCTACTCTACCCAGAGTAAGGTATTTGATTTCCATCGAGACCAAATACCATACATCGTGGCCTGGTGATATCTGATAGAAGAGCCACCGTCATGGCTCAGGTCTCACCTTCCCCCTGCTAACAAAACCATCTCTCTCCCTCTAAGGCAGGTTAGATCACCAAAACCAGAACAGAAAGATGAGGGGGAACCAGGGAAGAAGACCATCTTACACCCGTTAGATGTGGAGGATGTGGAATCCCCCCCCCTCATCTGTCCCCTAAACCTGACTCTCGGCTCCTAGACGCCCTTACCAGTCCACCTCATACGTGGTCCGGGTCCACCTATGGGACCACCAAGCAGAAAGACCACCTTGATCCTTCCCCTTACATCTATTCCCCTCTGCCTCCCCTACCTCACCGGTTCCATCGGCGCTGGTGCTGCCTCTCCGTGAGGTTGCTCTGCCGGATGGGAGAAGGCGTCCCCACCTAACCTATATCCCTTTCTCCTCTTCTGACATCTATAACTGGAAGGCCCAACATAAATCATTTTCTGTCCACCCTCAGGATTTAACTAGTTTCTTGGGGACTGTCTTTCTTACCCACCAGCCTACCTGGGTGGATATTCAACAGCTCCTCATGGCTGTCTTTAATGCAGAAGAGAGGGTTTGTATCATGTGAGAAACCCATAAGGTGATAAGTGAAAGACTTGGCAGGGACCTTGATCCCCGGTGAATGGAGGATTACTGCTTGAAGGAACCCCCCGACTGGGAGCCAAACTCCGATGAAGGTAAGGAGAGCCTACGCTTCTACCATCAGGCTCTACTGGGAGGCCTCCATGCAGCTGCAAGGAGACCCATAAATTTATCTAAAATTAGTGCCATGACTCAAGGTAAGAATGAGTCTCCGGGAGCTTTCCTAGAAAGGCTTATTGAAGTCTATAAAATGTATAGCCCGATTGACCCTGAGGCACCTGAAAATCAGAGGGCAGTGAATCTTGCCTTTGCCTGTCAGTAAGCCCCAGATATAAGGAGGAAACTTCAGAAAATTGAAGGATTTGAAGGGAAGAATCTGACTGAGTTAGTGGGAATAGTAGAAAAGGTGTTTAACAACAGGGATGCACAAGAGGATGAAAAACAGACAAAAAAAACTGGTTAAGGTTTTGGCATTACATGAGGCAGGGAAGAAACAGATGGAAAGAGGTCAATGGAAAGGGGAAAGGCAGGTAGGGGATGGTAAATGGAAGGAAAAGCCTAAGCACAGAGAAGGCAGGTGGGAAAACTTAGATTCAGATCAGTGTGCTTACTGTAAGGAAAAAGGACATTGGGCTAGGGAGTGCCCCAAAAGGAAAACAGCAATGCTGGCCACCAGAGCCTGAAGGGGCCGTGGTTCAGAGTCCCTCCCTGAACCTCGGGTAAAAATTGAAGTGGAGGGGAAATCAATTGATTTTTTGGTGGACACAGGAGCCCAATTTTCATCATTACTTAAACCTATGGGAAAACTATCTGGAGAGGAAGTCTGGGTACAAGGGGCAAATGGCACAGAAAAACATAAATGGACAACAGAAAGGACTTTAAATTTGGCCTCGGGAGTAGTCAAGCATCGATTCTTGGTCCTCCCTAACGCCCCATATAACCTGATGGGAAGAGATCTTCTCCACAAACTACGAGTTGGCATTCAGTTCTTGGAAGGAGATATGACTGTAACCTTGAGACAACCCACTGTGCAGGTGTTTGTGGCAGCAGTAGATGAATACCTTCTTTATGAGCCAGCCTCAGAACCGGAGGACACAAGGGAACAGAGCCTTCTCCAAACCCTACAGGACGAGTTTCCCGAAGTCTGGGCAGAAGTCTGGGTTTGGCCAAGGGAGAGCCTCCAGTGGTAGTACAATTAAAAGCGATGGCTACAGCTGTTCGAGTCCGGCAGTACTCCCTCCCCTGGGAAGCAAAGGAAGGGATCAGAAAACACATTAATTGCCTCCAAGAGATGGGATCCTTGTTCCTTCCAAGTCTCCATGGAACACACCTTTGCTGCCCATTAAAAAGGCCGAGACTGGGGAGTACCGGCCCGTTCAGGACCTTCAGGAAGTTAATAAATGGGTTGAAGATATCCACCCAATGGGGCCTAACCCCTATACCATCTTCTCCCTCCTGGGTCCGAAAAGAACTGTCTATACTGTCTTAGATCTCAAAGATGCATTTTTCTGCATATCTTTAGCAAGGGAGTCTCAACCCCTCTTTGCTTTTGAGTGGTCTGACCCACAGGAAGGATTCCAAGGCCAGCTCACCTGGACAAGACTTCCCCAGGGATTCAGGAATTCACCCACCATCTTCGACGAGGCCCTACACATGAGGATTTGTGTAAGTACAGAACCTCCAACCCGGGAGTCACTCTGTTACGATATGTTAATGACTTGCTAATAGCCGCTGAGGACTAAGAGTCATGTTTGCAGGGGATGAGAGATCTCTTACAGACTCTGCAGGAAAAAGGGTATTGGGTGTCAGCAAAGAAAGCACAGCTCTGTCAGAGCCATGCCAGTTATTTAGGCTTTAATCTCCACGAGGGAGTGCATTCACTGTCTGAGTCCAGGAAACAAATGATCACCCGATACTCCCGCCCCACCATGCCCTGACAAGTGAGGGAGTTTCTTGGGATGGTGGGCTACTGCAGGCTGTGGATACCGTGGTTTGCGGAGATTGCCCGACCTCTCTATGAACTGGCAAAAGGGGGGCTCACTATGATAGAATGGACAGCTGAGGCAGAAGGAGTGTTTCGGGAATTACAAACAGCCTTATTGAGTGCCCCAGCACTGGCCATCCCAGACATTACCAAGCCCTTCCACTTGTATGTGGATGAAAAAGCGGGGGTAGCCAAAGGAGTTTTGACTCAGACTCTGGGGCCTTGGCAAAGGCCAGTAGCCTATCTTAGCAAGAAACTAGATC
>RCUC01069900.1:0-56234 GCA_003697995.1 Taxidea taxus jeffersonii | reverse complement strand
CGACCTGGGTTTCTGTGCCCAAGTTGCTGACTCTTCTGAGGGCTTCCCAGGCCTCACCCTTTTCTCATTAGTGTTCTCCCCCCTGGCATCAGCAGCTGTGGGAAAGCCCTCAGGAAGTCAGGATCTCAGAGCCATGAGGCATTCTAGAAGAATCTCTAGTTCCAGAGTTCAGCTTCTCTAAAAGGCTGCTGTCAGATAGTGGCTGCTGAGAGTTGCCATAGCTTATCTTAGTCATGGTGGTCCTTGGTGGTCCATGGCACCATTTCCTGCTGACTTAATACAGAGCAGCATATATTATTAAATTCTACATATGGCCTATCTACCAGACAAAATTTCAAGATGCATCTACAAATATTGTTAGTTTTATCTCTAGTGACTCCCGAATGTAATGGCTATCTATCAAATATTTAAAATATACGTGCATATGCAGGATTATTAATTTTCTTGCAATACAAGTTATTTTTAAAGTTGATTAATTTATCACCAGAAATTTTTGTTATCCTACTGAAATAACTAAGAGTTTACATTAAATTAACTCCTTTTCCATATGGGATTATATCTAAATTCATAATTTTAAAGTAAACTTCTGAAGTATTTCTTTTTTTTTTAACTTTTGAAATATTTCAACAACATATTATCTCTCAGGGATCTGAACAAAATAGATGATCTGATGCAAGAGATTACAGAGCAACAAGATATTGCCCAAGAGATCTCAGAAGCCTTTTCTCAGCGGGTCGGATTTGGCGATGACTTTGATGAGGTAGGTAACACAGTGTAAAGAATGGAGGATTGTGGTTGCTGGAAAGGATAGCTTCCTCCCATATATAGCAGGTGGGGGTTCTTCAATATTTTCTTAAATATCATTAAAGACTAAGTGGTATTTGTTAGTGATGTATTTCTCTTAAGGGGGAAATGAAGTGCTGGCAACCCTGATTTAAAAGAAAGATTAATATGGTTTAGCAAACTACCCCCTAATTAAGTTTTCAGCTATTAAGGAAAGGCAGCATGTGATTATGTAGAGTTAGTGACTTTTAATGACTGAAGCCTAAACAGCCCCATTACAAGGACTCAAGTGCTCATGCATCTGGGCAAAACAAAGCAGATTGTGTCACTCTGCAAGGAACAGACATATCATGCTCTGCAGTTGTTAAATTAGAGGTTAGTCTGCCTCTGTTTATTACTCAGGCTATGAAACAAAATAAATGTAGAGTGGCATTATTAACACACACATTCCATTTAGATTAATCAGTCCAATAATAGAGACTCTAATTATAATGGTGGTGTCTGCACTGTGAATTTCAGTTGTTCTACTCAAAGCACACATAAGTAGGACTAGTGTATGTTTCGAAATGTTTCCAGTTCTCTGATTAGTATGGGAAAGAATCTGACTTTCTACATGGGCCTGGTATTAAAAGTGATACATCTAGGGGTGCCTGGGTGGCTCAGTGGGTTAAAGCCTCTGCCTTTGGCTCGGGTCATGATCCCAGGGTCCTGGGATCGAGCCCGGAATAGGGCTGTCTGCTCAGCGGGGAGCCTGCTTTCTCCTCTCTCTCTACCTGCCTCTCTGCCTACTTGTGATCTCTGTCTGTCAAATAAATAAATAAATAAATAATACATCTATGAAGTAAGATGTGGTTGCATAGAAACCTGGAAAGTGAGAATTGAGTGTCAACAACTTTTAAAAAGGGTGTAGACCGTCACATGTGGAACTTATAAAACAAAACAAACAAACCAACAGAAAAAGAAGAGACAAAAAACCCAGGCTCTGAAATATAGAGAAGTAACAGGTGGTTGCCAGGGGGCATGTGGATGAGGGGAGGGTGAATAGGTGAAGGGGATTAAGAGTGTATTTATCATGAGGGGCTCTGAGGGACACATACAGTTGTTGAGTCACTGTTAATGTTAATTATACTGGAACTAAAATAAAAAAACTCTATCTCCTCCTCCCCCTCCAATTGGTGTAGACCAGGGGTTAGAAAATTTGGCTTTGAGGCCAAATCCTTCCCATGGTCTCTCTGTATGGTGCCTGAGCTAAGGATGTTACATGTTTAAAGGACTGCCGAAAATAAGAGCAATGATAATAGAAACAAAGAACGCTGTGCAATAGAGACTGTATGTGGCCAACAAGCCTAAAACATGGCTATCTGACCCTTTACAGAGAATGTGGCCTAGCCCTGGTTAGGCTAATAGGCATCTAATGAGTGCATTACGTACGATGTGGTGAAAGGGGCTCTGGGCTCACGAGGACATCTGGGTTCTGCCATTTGTTACTCAGCTTTGTATAAGTCTCTTCACTTTTCTGACCCTTAGTTTTCTCATCTGTAAAAGAAAAATTATTGGTCTGCTAGATTATCTCTGAAGTTTCTTAAATTCTAAAATTATTTTTTCAGTGAACAAGTGTTCAGTACTCAAAGTCTATAAGTGATGGGGGAGATGATTATTCTGTCATGTTTGCTAAAGCAAATATCAATATCTTCTTGGTGCTGTTGAAACTCGCAGGTGCTATTGGCAGTTCTGGGCACACATTCACTGTAGGCTGGAGTGGACAGTCATTACTGGATCGGCTATATTTGTTCCCATTTATTTTGTGAGCAGAAGTAGGCATCACAATATTCATTCTGCAGGCATGTTATTCATATTGTCAGTGGAAAACTGAAAGCACACAAGTACACCGGCCATACTATTTCAGTTGTCATGATGACATATGTGTTCATGATTTATTTCCTTTTCATGAGGTAGATTTAACAGTGGTCAGACAATCGTTAAGCTTGCTGCACATCTGATATAAATTGACTTGATCCAAAGTTGTGGTTGGCTTAAGTATCTCCTGTCGTGGCCCAGAGTATTGTTACTCTTCCTTTAATATAAGATAATGATTTGTTTATTACCTTTCTCTCATAATCGATAATGAGTTCCTGAAGTGTAGAGACTGTTGATTTAACTTTGCATCCCCAACACTGAGTTCAATACCTAATCATGAGTGAGATCTCAATAAATTTATTCAATGATGAATGAATGAATAAACAAAGAATCTCCTTGGTCAAATGTAAGAGTGCCTTAGGTCATTTCCAATAGTGACAGTCTTAGAATTCTAATAACAACAAATGTAATGGTGACTCCCAACCTCTCTCAGAGTCGGGGAGAAAGGGGTTGGACTCTGAGTAGTCATGGAGCCAGTTAGATCTGAACCACCATAGTTATATCTGACATAAGGCGACTTATGCCTTTATAGTCTGAAACTGGTCTTGCCTCTCTAAGCTTCACAGGGCAGAGAATACTTTAGGATTAAACCAGACTCTCTCAGACTACAGCTAAAAGAAGGAAGTACAGTGTACCTACCTTGAGTCGAAGTTTTCTAAACTCAGACACACAGCATGATTTATACTGACTTTGGTAAGTTAACAGGGAAACCATAGTATTTTTTATTCTTTTTACTTTCTGTACATTATGGTTTTGCTATACCTGTTGTTTTATTTTCAAAAGCATTAGCGAGATGAAAATATTTATTTGCTCCAACTAAAGTTTTACAGATTCTTAATTTGTTACAGTAGAAAAGAAAAGATACATTAGAAAATGACAGGCAAGGTGTAAATTTCCTAGAAACTGTGGAGGTTATATATTCAGCCAGCACAAATTACTTGAATAACTGTTTACTGAAGTATTATAAGATTAACTACGACAAATTTGCACAACCCAAAATATTCATTTTTTAATCATTGCTCAGTGTTGCAAGAAAGACTTAGTCTTAAAATAAATATTCCATTTCACTGGGTTCTCACATCAATTGGGTAGCAGATGTTCTTATTATTGTGTTTGAGGAAACCCACTTCCTGAAACGTTAACTCCGTAATTTTCTTTCTCCTATGTTCAGGATGAGTTGATGGCAGAACTTGAAGAATTGGAGCAGGAAGAATTAAATAAGAAGATGACAAATATCCGACTTCCAAATGTGCCTTCTTCCTCCCTCCCAGCACAGCCAGAGAGGTTACCAGGGAGAATGTCAACCACATCCTCCAGTGCACATAGATCCCGAGCAGGTCTGTTGCCCACCTCAACTGCCTATGGTCAGATAGTTCCCTGAAATAATTAGCCAGGTTGATCCCTTTTAACACTTATTTTTGTTTCACAGATACATACCTTTTAACACCCATATGCAAATCTGTTTTTCGTGCTGCAGGTGTGAATGTCATCAACTGCTAATTTTTATCCATTTTATGTTCTAGCATCTTCCAGGAGGGCAGAAGAAGAGGATGATGATATCAAACAATTGGCAGCTTGGGCTACCTAAAGTAAAATGGAATTTGTGGATACCTGAATTAATGAGCTGTACATAAGACATAAAAAAAGTTTTTGCCTCATTCAGAAGTTAACAAAGACCCTGTTTTATATTTACACTGATGAGTATTTGTCTTTTAAGCCTTATAAATAAAAGTTACAAAGAATCATGTGTAGACATCGAATCAGGGATGGAAAAGGACTTCCTGCTAGCATCTTGGAGGGTCTCCCCATGCTGATGGGAGGGGGCATTCTATCTTGTTACATGCTACTGTATATCCAGTCCCGGCACATGCTAGGTGCTCTGTTGAAAGAAAATGGATTCCTGTTAACATACAAGACATGTAGCAGTTTATATGCCCTATAAAATTGATGTGTTGGTAGCTAGAGAAAATTACTTTCTTTTCTAAGGGAATGCAGGTTTGCTGTGTGCATCTGTTAGGACATATCTATCCCATGGTAAACGTACATAGACCATGTCTCTTGTAGGAGAGACTTCATGTAGGGAAGTCTTGTGTGAGTCTCTACATAAGTAGTTTCATTTGAATTTTGCAGTTTAAAATCTTAAAGGAGCTTTAATTGACATTTATTATGGCAATTAAGCCTGGAATAGGGCAATGGATGCACTTCCCAAAATGTCTGAAAGTGCTAACAGCTTACACTGTTGAGCGAGGATCTCCTGGGTATAATTTAGCCACTTAGGAAGCCATGTTAACACTCCCAGGCCATTATGATGCTGTTATGGCTTCTGCGTGCTCAGTGTGTGAAGGTTCATTCTTTTCTATTCTGTGCTCTCTTGTACATTTATTTACCCTTTACATCATATTCTTTGTAAATACGTAAAAATAGAGGCAATTAAAAGTATATGATGAATAAAATTTGGGTCATAATTATTTTTAAATGAAAATAAATGACAAAATTATGTATTGCCCATATGTCATGGACCATAAAATGACAAATGTCATTATATAAGATGTTCTAGTATTTCCTACTTTTTTTGGGCTACATAGTGGAATGGAAAGAACACAAAAGCTGAAGGTAAGAGTCCTGGATTCCAGCCTCTGCTCTGCTGCTAATACAGTATGATCAGCCATGTCATAAACTCTGAACCTCTGTTTTTTGCTGGCAACTTTAAGTGTTGGACTTGATCTCTAATCGGTCCATCCTGCCACAGGCCTTTTGCATCTGCTGTTCTTAGCAGGCTTCCTGCTATCAACACACAGATACCAAATCTTACTTATTCCATAAATCTTAGTTAAAATGTTCTTTATTTGGGGGGAACTTTTCTTGATTGCACAGATTAAATCAAGTCTCCCTGTTATATGCTTTCACAGCACTCTGCTCTCTCTCTAATCACCTATCAGAGTTTATATTGCTTGATTGTTTACTTAATTATTTTTGTTCTTCCCTGCTGGGCTGGGTAACCACGAGGGCATGAACTCTACCTGTTCCAGTTCAGTAGTGCATCCCAGGCCTCAGCACAGTCCCTCATATACAGTAGGTATTTAATAAATGTCTACTAAATGAATAACTATGAACTTTTTACATCTTTTGGGCCATGAGAAATAACAGGAACTGGATTTACTTCCCACTCTCAAACAACAAAACAACTGGACAAAATACATGAAGTAATAGTTTACAGATAGGCCAACAGGCAGCACTAGACTGTGATTCCTGAGAGGGAGACAAATGACAAATGAAGTGAACACCTCTGGTGCCCCCTCCCCCAAGCTCTCCATCCCCTGCTTACTGCCTTAGCAGGAAAGCTTGGTAGTATTACTGAGTAGAGGAAATCTGTGGGGAAGATTCCTGCATGCGTGCGCGCGCGCGCACACACACACACAGAGTTTAATAAAGCATGGTCCTGTCATGATGTCTATCTCTTGCCAAGCGCTCTAGCCCAAGGTCCAGTCCAGTACAAGTTAGAGGTTTCCTCTGGTTTTCCTGCCATCTCTTCAGTATTGACATCTTTGTGTTACAGCTCACTTTGTTTGATATTAATATAGCTACTCCAGATCTCTTTTGGTTACAGTTTGCATGGAATATCTTTTTTCATCTTTTAATTCTCAGTCTACATCTGTGCTTGAATCTAAAGTGAGTCTTTTGTAGACAGCATGTCTTTCAAAGATCCATTCAGCAATCTCTCCCTTTTAACTGGAGAGTTTAATCATTTCCTTTAGTTCTTTAGAAATTGTTTGTTTTAGCTCTTGAGCATATTTAAAATAGCCAATTTAAAGTCTTAGTCTAGTAAGTTTAACATCTGGGCTTTTTAAAGCATAGTTTCTATTCTATACTCTTGTGGGTTTGTTTTCTTTTCCTGTGTGTGGACCACACTTTTTTTTTCTTTGTGAGTCCTATAATTTTTTGTTGAAAACGGGACATTTTTAATATTATATATTTGGATAGTATAATCCACTCAGTGTTTGTTGTGGGTTGATTCTTGTACTTGTTTAGTTACTTTTCTGAACTAATTTTATGAAGTCTGTATTCTTAGTTGTATGTGTCCCTTGAAGTCTCTATCCCATGTAGTGGTCAGCTAATAATTGGCCACAGATTACCTGAAACACTTGGAACTGAAATGCATTGTGTAAACTAACATATTTAGCATAAAGTGGTGTGTAACACTCTGTTACACTCTGTGTGTACACTCTGTACATTTTATGAATCCACAATAACAACCTACATGATTTCTTAATGTTTCACTAAGACTTGTTTCTTTGAGTGTGACATGTGTAAAGTCTGCACTACCTGGGAAAAAAAAAGCTTATGTTTCATTTATATGTTGCCCAATTCATTCATCCATTTCCTCTTGTGTTCATTCACCAAAGACTACTCGGTGACAGATGATGGGAATTTAAACAAGATACAGATCCTGCTCTTAGATAGGTCACAGTCTAGCAGTGTGACCTTTGGAAAGTTTCTTAATCTTTCTGAAGCTGAAATTCTTTCATAAAATAATAGGAATACTACCCTTAATCTCATCAGGTTGTCATGAGAATTAAATGGGAATATGAGTATAAAGCCAGTGCAGTACTTGGCACAAAGTTAATGCTTAACAAATGCTTTCTTCATGTTCTTGTCAATTCTCAGAGCAACAGAGGTATCTTAAATAACAAATCTCACCATCTGTTATATGCTATCCACATGCCAACTAAGTGCAAAGGGTCTCATTTAATATTTTATTTGGTTTGTAAAACATAGTTATGAAATAGGTTTTAATATAGTAGGTAATAAAATGAGTAGCCATTAATAGATTGAAAGGGGCTCAAAGACATTAAGCAACTTCCTGAGGAGACACAATTGCTAAATTAAGATTAAGAATTTGAATTTAGGTCTCCTTTAATTTAATACCAATCTCCTTAACCTCTTCCCTACATCTCTGCTGATACTAGCCCTTCCCTCACAAGATGACACACACAAGGCATAAAATCCTTGAGGAAATAGTTCTGAGCCGGTAGTAGAACCCAAGGGACCATTCCTTGCCTTTCCTTGGCTGTAGGGCAGCAGAGAGCCAGACTGTAAAGGGGGTGAGCACTTCATAGTAGAACATTAGACTCTTTACTGGTGTTTCTCCTAGGAATTTATTTTAATTTAGATAATGAAAAATCACAGAGGTCTACAACTTTGCAAGGAGCTCCTAGGAAACTGAGCCAGATATCATTCTTAAAACTTATTTATCTATTTATTCTTTTTATCTGATAGTTTCTTAAAAAGAACACTCCTCCTTTCTTCAGAGAAAGAAAGCAAACTTCAGCCAAAAAGATGAAGCCAATAACAGCCCAAATACTTGTAAGAATGTTCTCCCAAGTCCCTTTTTGAAAAGTTAGCCCTTCTGTAGCTTAGTTCTTAGTCAAGATGGAAGAGTTCAAGATCATATCTTAAAACTAAAGTTAAAAGGGATTTGGGTTGTTTTATCTGAAAATGTTTATTGGCAGGATCTAGAGCTCTGCTGTAGCCAAAGGCTTCAGATGGCTGTGGTGCTTGAAGTCACCCAGTGCAGATTTTAAAGTGCAGGGAAGCTAAATGTGTGATGTGGACACTTCCTGTAGACCCAGGATCATTTTTTTTTTAAGTTTGTTTATTTATTTGTTTTTTTGTAATCTTTACACCCAACATGGGGCTCAAACTCATGACCCTGAGATCAAGAGTCACATGCTCAGGGCACGTGGGTGGCTCAGTTGGTAAAGTGACTGTCTTCGGCTCAGGTTATGATCCTGGAGTCCCACATTGGGCTCTCTACTGAAAGGGGAGTCTGCTTCTCCCTCTGACCCAACCCCCTCTCATGTTCTCTGTCATTCTCTCTCAAATAAATAAATAAAATCTTAAAAAAAAAAGTCACTCTGGGGCGCCTGGGTGGCTCAGTGGGTTAAGCCTCTGCTTTCGGCCCAGGTCATGATCTCAGGGTCCTGGGATCGAGTCCCATGTCGGGCTCTCTGCTCTGCAGGGAGCCTGCTTCCCCTCTCTCTCTCTGCCTGCCTCTTTGCCTACTTGTGATCTCTGTCTGTCAAATAAATAAATAAAAATCTTTAAAAAAAAAAGTCACTCTGTGGGAAATTAGGTTTACCGAGAGGCTAGCATGAGCTGAGAGCATGGTAATAGGGTTTGGATATAGAGGAAGGTCAAAGGGGACCAAGGAGTCATAGATATTCCTTGATGTCTTGTTTGAATAATTTGGCATATAGTTGTTCCATTTTCTATGAGATAAGGGATATCAGGAAAGGAGCAGACCTGGGGTGGGGACTGGGGAAGAAAAGGATCATTTTGGCTTTGGACATCAAAGTTGAGGTGTTTGGAGCGACTTGATCATTAGAGGACTGTAGAGCAAAGGATGATCTGTAGGAGAGTCAGAGTTGGGAGTCAAAAAATTGCAGCTGTAGAGAGAAGAGGAACGCTAACCTCCAGTGCAAAGAAATTCAACTGAGGAAGGAATGGGATAAATATAGAAAATCCAGGAGGTTTTCTAATTTCTGTTATATGTTTTCACAGTATGGGAAAATGTTCCGTTTCCATCTAGTCAAATAGCAGCTTTCCATCTTTTAATTATTTTAACAAACCTACTGCTCTCAGATTATAAAACTCCTCTTCAAAAGGAAGATATGGAGTAAGAAAAAAAAATTTTAAAATAAGGTGACAGCAAATCAGATATACCACTTTTGGTAAACTATCTGAGGTTAAAAAAATAAAAAACAAGAAATTTTTTTGTAAAGGAATAAAGCACATGACAAAATGAAAATGTAGGGATGAGTTCTGGTACAGAACTATTAAAAACTTAAAGAAACGGGCACCTATCAGTGTTGTGTAGTTGGCATCCTAGTATTAAATAGGTAAAATAACAGAATTGAATAAATAAAAATGTCATTAAAATTTCATAACGGGGACGCCTGGGTGGTTGGTTAAGCAGCTGCCTTCGGCTCAGGTCATGATCCCAGCATCCTGGGATCGAGTCCCACATCGGGCTTCTTGCTCGGCAGGGAGCCTGCTTCTCCCTCTGCCTCTGCCTGCCACTCTGTCTGCCTGTGCTTGCTCTCTTTCTCTCTCTAATTAATAAATAAATAAAATCTTAAAAAAAATTTCATAACGGCTTTTATTTTTACAATTTTTTAAGATTTTATTTATTAGAGAGAGAAAGTGCAAGCAGGGGTTTCTACTACTACTACTTTTCGACTTCTACTACTACTTCTACTACTAGAGAGTAGAAGCAGAGGGAGAAGCAGGTTTCCCACCGAGCAAAGAGCCTGATACCGAATTCCATTCCAGGACCTTGGAATCATACCTGAGCTGAAGGCAGACACTTAACTGATTCAGCCACCCTGGTGTCCCAATAATGACTTTTTAGCTGATGATGACTTTAGCATTTCAGATTTTTAAAAATGGGTAAGGCATGGATCAATTTCACGTTCCTTCCTTATGAAGTTAAATAGAAAAAATTACTAAAATATTTTATGGTAAATGAAATACAATCCCATTTAGGTTAGTTGAGATCCAGTCAGGTGAATACCTCATACAGGTAGCATACTTTCTTAAATGAGGTAGTCAGTCGAGATAAATCTTGAAATATATCTCCGTTAGGTCTGACAAATCTGTAAAACAGCAGTCAAGTACTGAGACTTGGGATTTTCAATTTGTTGCGTTCCTGCCATCTCTACGGAGTATGTTATCAGGTGCTACTACACACACTTCCCACTAGGCGGCACTCTAAGCTCATCGTAAAGGCGAAGACTAGGCATCTGCTGAGATAGGCTGCAGGCTGCTCCTTTTGTGGGAAATTGATAGCAGTTTGGATTTTATTAATTGAAACTTTAGAAATGGAAATGGTTCTTTATACACTAGGCAACAAGACAGGCCATGTGGCTTCACTGAAAGTAAGTGGTCTTTGGAATCCTTGCTTTTGTTTCATCTCACCCTCCAATGCATCCTGCGGACCAGTCAGGAGATGCTACCAGGGGCAACAGATGCATCAGAGTGGCGGTGAGGCCTGGGGTGATCCTCAGGAGATGCCTTGGTTTACTCACGGGATTGATAGGACCCAGCAACCTTGCTCAGCCATACATACAAAAGAGATAACTTCTCTAACAAGCAGCCTCAGAGGGAAGTGTTTCACTGCTCATTCGCAGAAAGAAAGACTGCAGGATTGTAGCAGTGACTGAGGGGGCTCACCTTTCCATTACTTCAGAGGAACAGTTCTCCTCATGAGGTTCCAGGCATCAGAAGGGGCAGCGATCTTCAAAGACTTCGGAGAAGTGGGTATGATATGCATGCAGCTAGGTTCATGTCAGAAGTCCTTCATCCTGGCTGTTGGTATTAAAGTGTGACTTGTGACCCTTCTTCATTAACATCCTTCGTCAACCTCAGCCCAGGAGGGAGAACTGGAACCTGGGCTCAGGGACAAAACTGAGAACTCTCACTTCACTGGCTGTGGAGAAGAAGAATTCACAGATAAGGCTATGAAACATCATTCACGAAGCCTTTATGGATATAACCAAACAGAGGAAAGAAAAACACCATACTGAGAGCCACGGAGACTTTTTTCCATGAAGCTCTACCACTTGCTCACCGCATTCCTGTAATTTTTCTGGGTTGAGGTTTCATCTGCAAAACGAGAGGTTTGGAGCAGAAGACTTGTTGGGCTTTCAGGCATACAGGTTCTAGGATTTGTGTCTAGGGAAGCTGAGTCTCTCTGCCAACTGCTACCCTACAACCACGCAGAGAGCCTTCCTGATCACTGTTGCTCCTGTGGGCATAGCAGACTTTCTATGAAGGAGCTTCATGCTTGAGGCTGTTTGGACCAGCTGATTTATAAAGTACACCTAGTTAGAATAGATCACCCTGGGTCCATATGACATGCGAGTAGTCTATGAAGTATTAATTGACCGGGAGCTAGGAGTTCCAAATACCTTAAAATGTTATTTCCAAGGTTGGTCATAATCCATTCATACGCAGCAAATATATTGAGCCCCTGGCATGTATATCCCAGCACTATGGCATAAGCAGTCAAGGGCTGCTTAGAGTCTATGTGGTGGAGGGACTGAAAACAAAGGAGGACAATATGAAGTAGTAAGTACTCTGCTGGAGGAATGTACCAGCCCCTAGAGGTCTAACCTCCCAGGCATCCCAGGAGGAAGGCCACACAAAGAGCTGGGTCACCAAGAGACTCGTTCATTGCAGCGCTTGTCAAGCACGTGCCCTTCCACGCAGTAGGCAGCTGATGATGTCTGCTGATTAAATGCCTGCGTGTATAAAGATGACAAAGCGTTGGGTAACTGAGGGCCATGCCTAAAATGTTTGAGCACTTGGCACCTGCTTTCACAGGTACTCCTTTCAGCATACCAAACCGGTGAACACTATTATCTTCGTTTTATATGAGCACCAAGGCTCAGAGAAGCAAAATAATCCACTCCACTTGGTAAGAAGCAGAACCAAAACTCAAACACAGGTCTGTTCAATTTTAAGTTATATTCTTAACTGGAACTGGAAGTAGGAAGCAAGTGAATGTGGAAAGTTCTGAGGCTCTAAGAACTGGAGAAAATTAGGAAAAGTTTCATAGATACAAAATGCTCAGGAAAGTAAAACCCAACAGATTTTTTTCGAAGGAGTGCATTTATTTATTTATTTATTTATTTATCTTTTTTCAGTGTTCCAAGATTCATTGTTTATAGATTTAAAAAAAATATTTTGAGGAAGGCATTGTAAATATATATCTATGTAAGGAATGTATTCGACTCTTCTAAATTTAAAATTTAGTGTATGGGGTCCCCTGGGTGGCTCAGTTGGTGGAGCATCTGACTCTTGGTTTTGGTTCAGGTCATGATCTCATGGGTTGTGGGATTGAGCTCTGTGTTGAGCTCTGCACTCAGGGAGGGGTGTGCTGGAGATTCTCTCTCTCCCTCTTCCTCTGTCCCTCCTCCCCTCACTCTCTCTCTCTAAAATAAATAAATCTTTAAAAAATAAATAAAATATAGGGTAGATGATGGAATAACATGGTTAATAAATTCTGCCCACTAAAGTCATTTTTAATAAAAGATTTCCTCAGTATTTTAGGTTCCAGATGGATTCCTGAATGGCCAGTGGGTGATGGTATTTCGGGCAGGAGGCTGGATGTCAGCTTCTGCTCATTTATGAGTGCCTACAATATGACAGACTGTAGTTAGCACTTTCCTACTCCATTTAGACCACAACAATACTGTACTTGGGATCGCATTATCTTTTTCTTTCAGGAGACAGGTTGAGGAATTCGCCACAAGTCAAACAGAGAGTAGATGATAGGGCAAGACATGTTAGTTATTAATTTAAAAATAATTTAAAAAATTACAAAGTTCAAAGTTTTGAAATTACAAAATTCAGAGATTCATAAAAACAAAATTCCTTCATAATTCCATCAAGTAGTTAACATGGCTGTCAATTGGCTGTATTCTTTCTGTATACAGATGCATAAATGCACAACTTTCTACTTATAAAAAGTGAGATCGTTCTGTTTTGTAACTGGATTCTTTCAATTAGAGGTATATCATGACCATCTTAAAATCTTCTTGGCAACATCACTTTATTGAATACAAGAGAGTCTACTTTTTTATGTCATAAATATTTAACAAATCCCCTTAGCACTAGAAACTTTGGTTAAAGTGTTTGTGATAAATGCGATGCACATCCTTTGAGCAGATCTTTACACATTGCATATATTTCTTTAGTTGAAGTTTCTAGAAGCATAAATGCTAGGTTGAAGACTATGAACATTTTTAATGGTTTTGTTGTATGTAGCCAAATTAGCTCCAGAAATACTCTTAAACCAATTTATACTTCCACCAACAATGCAGATTTCATTTCTCCATACTCTAGTGAAACAACCAAATGGCAACTATACTTCTTTGATTACTAGTGTAATAAAAGTTTTCCATTCTATTGTCTATCTGACTTTCTTCTTTTTCTTAAACTTTAAGTACTAAATATTAAATAAGACAAACTTTGTGATATTATGCTATTTTTGTATCTCCTTTATGGGAAGAAGAAAAACATAATCTTCTCTGATGACAAATTACTTATGGAATGAAAAACAAATTAACAGAATGAGACACCTGGGCCCATCAGACATATTTCCATGACACTTGTCACCATGGTACAAGTGAAGTCCTGCATTGTTGGTCTTCTTCATTTCGGTACTGCTAATGTGAGTCCTTAACAGGTTTTAGAGCACTGTATTATGGACAAGGGATATGTAGAACAAGTAATTTATTAACAAAATTAATAAAAATAAAAATAAAATTTTAAATATAGTTAGCATACACAAATTTGGAAGCAAACTGATGCTTGGAAATCACACAGTTCTCTTAGGAGGAAAGAGGGATGTGCAGGTGTTCTAAGAAGAAACCAATTAGCCACAAGTATTCAGGTTGCCCTGGGTATCTTGAGCATATTTTATACAGAAGATGCAGAACTTCAGCAGGTCAATTATACTTAATACCTGTCCTGATTTCTGGATAATTGTATCCAACTGCCTTGGATTGTCTATAGTATTTCAAATCCAGCATGTCCCAAACTGAATCTACTGCCTGCCTCCCTAAATTTCACTGTTCTCTCACTGTTCACTGTCCTTCTTCCTCAGGTAATAGCATATCAATCTGCCCACCTCCCTAAATTTCACTGTTCTCTCACTGTTCACTGTCCTTCTTCCTCAGGTAGTAGCATATCAATTTATCCAGAGAGTATCAATCCCCAAGACTCAATTTTATTTCAAATACCTCTGTTTCCTCTAATAATTTCCCTAATTCAGGCTTCTATTTAATCATTCAATAAGTATTTTTGAGCCCTTCTTATGTGCCAGAGCTTCTCCTAAGCTTGGTGGTGATGGGGGGAGAGAGCAAGGCTTAGAAGGAAAAAAAGAAAAAAGCCTTGCTTTTTGGGGGATGCGCTGGGGAGGTACACAGGTGAAGCAGACAGTAAAAAAATAACTAAGAAATCTAAGGGTGTCTGGGTTGCTCAGTTGGTTAAGTGACCAACTCCTGGTTTCTACTCAGGTCATGATCTCAGGGTTGTGAGATCGAGTCCCACTTGGGCCTCAGTGCTCAGTACAGAGTTCTCTTGGGATTCCCTCCCCCTCCATCCTCCTGTTGTGCTCTCTTTCTCTCTAAAAATAAATAAATAAAATCTTAAAAAAACCCAAAAAACCAAAACTCTAAGTTGGAGGTGACTATTTTGAATACCATTTTAGGTTGCCTACAGAGGTAATATTTAACCTATGATTTAAGAGAAGAGCCTGCCAGGATTCTGGGAGGAGCATTCTAAACAGGCCAGGTGAGGAATAAGACCTTACTAGACTCCAGGAAAAGGGGCCATGTGTGCTGCCATTAAGGACAGTAATTGGCAGAATGAAACCATATTGGAACATTATGTAACGAAGTCTGAATGTTGTAATATTAAACATGATGGGAAACTTTTGAAAGTTTTTAAGGAGAGAAGAAAACATGCTGTGATTTATGTTTTTCAAAAAGAAAACCATGGCTGCTCTGGGAGAGTGGATTTATAGAGGGGGGATGGTAGATGCAGGGAAGGTAGATCCTGGTGATCAATTCATAACTGACCGGCTGAAGTTCTGCATCTTCTGCATAAAACATACTCAATGATACCCAGGGCACCCTGAATGCTTGTGGCTAGTTGGTTTCTTCTTAGAACACTGGCACACCCCTCTTTCCTCCCAAGAGAACTGTGTGATTTTTAAGCATCAATTTGCTTCCAAATTTGTGTATACTAGCTATATTTAAAATTTTATTTTTAAGATTTTATTTATTTGGGACAGAGGGAGAGAGACAGAGACAGAGAGAAAGAGCACAAACAGGAGGAGGGGCAGAGGGAGAGGGAGAAGCAAGCTCCCCACTGAGCAGGGAGCCTGACAAGAGGCTCAGTCCTAGGACCCTAAGATCATGACTTGAATCAAAGGCAGACACTTAACCGACTGAGCAACCCAGGTGCCCCTAAAATTAAATTTTAAATAATATCATTAATATTATCCAAAACAATGCAATATGAGAACAAATTTTCATTTCTAGGAAAAACTAGGTCAGTTTGGAAAGATAGTACATGATTGAAAAAAAAAGACAGTAAAAATCGTGTTTTCTTCCATAAATTCCTTCATATACATCTTATGCCTTCACTCTACAGAAACTAAAGCTAGAAATCAGAAAATGCATTTAGGAGTATGATTTAGCAAGAGAGAAAACCAGAGCACTCATTAGTAAAAATGTGCCAAAGATAGACTTTGCACCACTGTTTGAACTTTGGCAAATGAATATATGTGCATTAAGTTAAAATGTTTAAGGTATGCAGTGTGGTTTGTGTGTCCCTCTTTGGTCTATCACATCAGCTGAGTGGGCTTCTACTTTGGAGCTAGAATTGATACACTGGATAAGGGAAAAAGAATCAGGGATAATAATGATCCTTGCCACTTGCAGGGGCTGAAGCAGATCTGCTTGGCACACCCTTCTACTTTTGAGAAGCTGCTAAAGCTATACACTTCTACTGCTGACCAACATTTGTCCTCTTTTCCAGCCTTCTCATTTCCATAATTCATCATGAATACCACAATTACCACCACACTTGCCACAATGCTGCACAATGTACAGACCAGCCTGTATAAAAAGCTGTACTGGTCTAAACTTCATGTGCTTAACAATTTTTATCACCCAGCGCTGACACGTGGTAGATAGTCAATGTTTATTCAATGCAAAAATGAAAGAATAGGCTACTTTAATTTTTTGAACTGAGAAGTCTCTTTGTAAGCACTTAAATGATAATCTATCCTATACTGTTACGTACTGAATATCTGTGCCATCCTTAAATTCATATGTTGAAGCACGAACCTCCTAGTGTAACTATATTTGGAAATGGGTCCTCTAAGAAAGTGATTAAGGTTAAATGAGATCAAGGCGGGGGGGTCCTGATCCAAGAGGACGAATGTCCTTATGAGAAACACCAGAGAGCTTGTTTCTGTAACCCAGAGTATCCTCACCAGACACCAACTCTGCTGGCACCTTTATCTTGGCACTCAGTCTTCAGAGCTGTGAGAAAATAGGTTTCTGTTGTTTAAGCCATCCAGTCTGTGGTTTTGTTACAGCAGCCTGAGTGGACTATACATAGTGTAGAATAGATTGTTCTCTCCTTCATATTTGGTTTTCCAAAAGGAGTCTCAGGAGAAAGCGAACTTCGATATATCTAAGAGATGGTTCTCTTTTAGCTTTCAAGAAAAAATGTTTCTCCTCTGATTATTTTTCTTTGCTAACAAAATACATAGTACCATCACAGGAAGAAGTCTTTTTGTTTGAAAATCCTTTTACCCCCTAAGGTTAAACCTATAATTCAAATTAAAAATGGCTTTTTTCTTGGTACAATGAACAAAAAAACAATTTTTAGTTTCACAAGTGGCTAGTCTCTGTGATTCCCTTACTCTTCCCTCAGACTTGTCACACCTCGTATCTGCAAGATGGTTTCCAGAGTTCCTCTGCACATTACCTGAGATTAAAACAAGAGGAAGGGGGAGAGGCCGTACGAGCAGCATACTTACCCTCTTACAGGAAAAGCGAGTGATTTTCCAGCAGCTATCAGCATACTTCTATCCATCTCCGGTCATAATCGTGTCACAGGCTCAAACCTAGGTGCAAGGGGAGCTGAGAAAACACTATTTCGTTTATCCCATTCCCATTTTGGAGGGGGTAAAGAAACTTTTGGGCTAGTCAATGAATGGTGGTATTTGCTATACAGGGTTGCTGGAAAACGACTGGCAGGTGAACTAATACTAACAAATAATCCTCCAGGTATGGTCTTACTCACCCCAAGGTGGGCTTTTCATTTCACACCTTAGCAAAGAACTTTAACCAGCATCTAACCAACACTTTTTTGAGTACAACTAGCTAGGCTGCAAACATTTCATTAGGGCAATTCTATACCAAGTCTTATCTGTACCTATTACAATATAATACTGACTTTAGCTATTGAGTATACTTTAGCTGTATTGTTTATTCTTTTGTGTGGAGCTAATGACACTATTCTACTTTTCTGTCAATGATACACAGGAACTGGCAAGTGGGGTCTTCTAATTTGAGGCTATGGTTAAACACATAATCTGAGTTTATCAATATTGTATTTTGACCAAGAACCTACCCATAGCTTACCACTAGTTAACATTTCTAAGCTTGCATCCCACATTCACTGGTCCTACTTAAGAACATCTTTGAAAGGGAAGAATAATTTATCTTTGTGTAATTACTGCTATCCTTAATGGTGCATTAATGGTGTTAGTACAGGCTATGGCAAGTTTTTACCTAGTCTAAAATACCATTCGAATGGAGACTTCATCAGAACAAAAACATACCTGTTCTAATTGAGACCTTAAATAGGGAGGAAAAGTGGGGTTGAGAAAATAAGAAAAATAAAGCCATGTTTACTACACAAACGTAGAACTCCTGAGGTTCTATACGGTAGACATGGTGAACACAATTTGGCTGAAGGCTGCCTAAAAAAAAACAAATCAAAAAAGAGAAAGACAGTAATAGTCTTTAAGGAAAAAAAACAACAACAGATAAATTCTTTAAGAAAAGCACTGGTTTTACTGCTGCTGAGACCTAAGAGAATTTTCTCTCATGAGTTGTCATAAAGGTACACTGTGGTGTAGCAGGCATCAGCCTTAAAATAAACACATGTGTTGAAAACGCAGTTTCTGATGATTGTTTTGCTAGTAGAAGCCAAGAGCACAGAAGCAAATTGTAATGCAGTAAAGATAATTCTATTATCTTTTGGAAGAACTAAAATGTGGATCAAATATGTAGCTTTGAAAATCTCCCAGAGGATACAATTTAGATTCCTCTCTTTACTAGTTGAGAATACAGGCTTGTTTTTAACATCCCCAAACTCCTCTCTTCCCGTAAGTAATAAAACCCGTTTTAAAACTAGACAAATTATTTTTAGATGTAAGACCACTGTTCCCTTTTTTAAAAAAAATTTATTTATTTATTTGACAGACAGAGATCACAAGTAGGCAGAGAGAGAGGAGGAGGAGGAAGCAGGCTCCCCACCAAGCAGAGAGCCCGATATGGGACTCGATCCCAGGACCCTGAGATCATGACCCGAGCCGAAGGCAGAGGCCCAACCCACTGAGCCACCCAGGCGCCCCCTGTTCCCTTTTAATACCACAAATAGATGAAGTAGACTATGTAGATTATCTGAGGAACATGGTTTTCTAAATAATGTGCTTTAAATGTCTACTCTCAGAATAGACAAATAAAGCACATTTTAAAATGCTGGTTTATGGTTTTACTACCTACACATGAACTTAATTTTTAAAAGTTTAAAAGAGTATTCACAGAAGTGTTTCCTGCTTGAATTATGTTCAACTTTTTTTATTAATATTGGTTACATTTGTAGTGCAGTGCACCTATTCACAAAGACTTAAAATGATCATAAGATAAAGTGTAAACCTAAAAAAAATCATAAACTCATTGCATATCTGTGAAATGGAGCAGTTAAGTATAATTAAATTTACAATAATTGTAAGGGATAGAGAGAACACTGAAATTGAAGGGGAAAAACAGTATTCAAGATCTAAAGAACATAGCTACTGCTGTACTGAGAAAATAATTTATTAAATGAATAATGGGGATAAAATGCATCATAAAAGTAAAAAAAGTAAATTCTAAGTATAAATAGTGGTTTATCTAATTAGTAAGTTTTTCTTTACCCATCCCAAACTTTACATACAATCTTCTGAAAAGCCAGATTCGGAAGTGAATGGCTCACTTTAAAACAGACATGTATGTAGCATTAAAACATCTGGGATTTAGCGAAGATCATCTTATCATTAGACTAAAAATGATATTAATTAATTATTTTTATTTATTTTTTAAAAAGATTTCATTCATTTTTTGACAGACAGAGATCACAAGTAGGCAGCGAGGCAGGCAGGGAGAGGAGGAAGCAGGCTCCCCACTGAGCAGAGAGCCCGATGCCAGGCTCGATCCCAGGACCCTGGGACCGTGACCCCAGCCAAAGGCAGAGGCTTTAACCCACTGAGCCACCCAGGGGCCCCTAAAAATGATATTAATTTAAATGATTGTTCTTTTTACACCTTTTAAGCCTAGAATATTTTGAAATGAACAAAGAGAATAGTTTATTATATTCTTCCTGTCTCTCTCCCAGGATGGTAAACAAACTTCTGGTGTACTTTGTGGAAAATATTCTTTTTTTTTTTTTTTTAAAGATTTTATTTATTTATTTAACAGAGAGCAGAAGTAGGCAGAGAGGCAGGCAGAGAGAGAGGAGGAAGTAGGCTCCCTGCTGAGCAGAGAGCCCAATCGATGTGGGGCTTGATCCCAGGACCCTGGGATCATGACCTGAGCCGCAGGCAGAGGCTTTAACCCACTGAGCCACCCAGGTGCCCCTGTGGAAAATATTCTGAGATAGAACATAGTTGTGCATTTTGACAAAGGCTTTTAAAATTTTTGGTACTTTGTAAGAAACAGTGTCCTTTTTAGATAAAAAGTTAACAACAGCCACTTGATCTTTTAATCTATGTAAGTAGAATTTTAAACAACTACATTTTAATATGTACATCAAATTACTGATAAACTTTTAGGTAGTGAAGAAACAAAACTGGAGATGGCTATTCTATTTCCCCAGTAAGTTTCCCTCAGCTTTTAGAAAGCACATGCAGTTCAATATACCGAGCAGTATTTCAAAATGTTAGCACGATCACAACACTTATTAACAGCAATATGCAAAGCACTGGAAATAGATAATAAATGAGTCATTTCATATTACAAAAATGAAACAAGGCACTTTCGACAACTATAAGCCAATCTGAAAGAAACACTTTTTCATAAAGCTGACTCACAGACCCTAGCAGACTGGTGTAAAATGTCAAATAGTGAAGGCACTACATAATTCTTTTTCCTAAGTCCAATTACTAAAGAAATTCACCAATTGAACTTGGCACAAAGGAGTTTAATTATCATAAAGTGCATCACTTAGCTAAATATATTAAAAGGAAAATCAGCCTTAATATATTATAGCAACATATTCACATATACAGAAATAAAAATGCAATCCCAGGAGTCAATGCAGTTAAGGAACTTTATAGTATATATGGCTTTTTATTTTGTATTTTTTTATAACTCCCTATTTGCTTAGAATCTTATTTTCAAAAGAGTATACCTTGATTAGCAAAAAGAGGTAGTATTCTGAAAGAGGAAAACTCACGATTTAAGATAAAGATTATGTGGAAAATAAACAAGTACAACATATTTTAATAAACTAGGATACTTATAGTATTCTGATAATGTATCAGCTTTTAAAATCAAGGCTATTTTATCACTTTAGCTATGTTATTATATGTTATTATAGCTCTTTCAAATAGTTTTCCTTTGGTATTAGAAAGTTTTCTTTTTAAATAGCAGTAACATTGTAAACAGGCAATTTTTATTTACAGATGGTTAATGTATCAATATTTAAAACTTAATTCATCTTTACCATTGATTTAAACAACTAATGAAAATATATCATGTCAGAGATACAAAGAAGTATATATCAACCAGATAGTAACATGCATTTAATGTCCATTTAACTGATAAAATTGGCATTTTAAACACAAACTCAAACACGCACACATACACACAAGAGTATGCACACACACATTACTTTGGAGCAATATATTGGCAAAATACCAAAATAATTTATGCACATTAAAGAACTGAGTCTTGATAACAGAACTCAAACTAAATTTTTTTTTAGTGTATTAAATACAAAGGTTGGATAAAAGACAATTTAAAGCAGCAGTGAATACATTTCTTATCCCAATAACTTAAAAAACTTTTCTTTATGTAAACTTTATACATGTGCAATCTTTCTGTTTTCTGTAAATGCTTCACTCTTTTTTTCTTTTTAAATATTTGCCACTCTATTCTAAATTTGCTGAAACATATACATGGAAGGAACTGCTTGTCATGTATTAGTCGTCTTCAGCATTGTATGCCACTTCTGCAACTTCTATGTCTGATACAGAATTTTCAGGTTCACTAAAACTTAAGCATGGCTTATCATCAGTTCTGCAAGAAAAGAGAAACATGTCAAGAAAAGAGAAACATGTCAACAAAGAGATTAGAAACATGCTATTTCACTTCACTATTACCTTTAAAATTTTTTTATCTAATGGAAAGATTATTTAAATGTTAATGTGAAAATATTTAATGGAAAAGAATATTTGAATATTTGATCAGAAATTATACACACACATATACATATATATATATATATTTAACGATTTTATTTATTTGACAGAGAGGGAGAGAGACCACAAGCAGAGGTAGTGGGAGAGGGAGAAGCAGGCTCCCCACTAAGCAGGGAGCCCAACGTGGGGCTTGATTCCAGGACCCTGGATCATGACCTGAGCCAAGAGCAGCTGCTTAATGGACTGAGCCACCCAGGTGCCCCAAGAAATTTTATATTTTTAAGTTGTTATTACCAGACAACATCTATGGAGATATATTTTTGAGTCTTTCAGCCCTCCCAACTACCATTTATCATGAAAAATCAAATTTATAATGACCTTTACCAACATAAATTTGTTCTCATAATTACAGCTTAGCTGCTACCACTAAAGTATTAATAATGGCTTTGGATTTATAAGTAATAAATATTCTATGTGCTTTCAAATATACTATCTTCATTATTCCTGTTAGGTAGGCAGGCTTGTTGCTATTATAGTATCCCACTTTTTGAATGGGAAAAGATTGAGGGAGATTTATTTGTTAAACTTAATAAAACTAATGAATTAACAGAATAGTTAATTTAGACATATCTTCAAAGTAAGTAATAATATTTACAGCCTAGATGCCAAAGATTCAGTTTTAGGGACAGCCTAGAATATTGAATAGTCTTTCTTTATTTGCTCAGTAGATTCATGATATAATAACACTGAGTTCATAAAAAAAACGTGATAGAGTATTACTATTTCCCTCTAATTATTCAGATAATTAGACCATAATAAACCAAATATTATTTACCTAGATTCTTCATACAAAACATCTTGATCAACCTCAAGTGAGGAGGACTCCACCTTTGGGACATGTCCATCTTCTGTTTTTGATGCATGCAATGACTCTTCAGGTTCTAAAGACAATGTTCTGAAAGTAAATTAGAGCAACAAGTTATTTTCTACAAATAAAGTATGTATTAGTTTATTTTTGTAAATACACATAACTTTAGTAGTCTTTAGCTATTCTTAATATGGCTAATAAATTGCTGACTCTGGGAGTCAACAGAGAAACTAGTACTTATAATTAATGTAAAATGATTTTAATGTCAATTCAATATATGCTGACAAGAACACAAACTATAACTTTCATATGTGAAAAGTAGGCAGAAATGCCTAGAAACAAAGATACCATTTAAACAGGTTAAAATGAATAATGTTTATCTTGAACAGCTAGAAACTTATATTTCTGATGTTTCCCATCCTTCAAATGCTCAACCTCCTAAATAATTTATCAAAAGGCAATTTTCCCAATCTATAAGAAAGTACATCAAGAGTCTAAGACTTTTGGAATCAGAAATTTCCTAAATCATACCAAAATACAAAGGGCATTTAGCCCAGAGTATTATTAAGAGTTTAATGAGTAAGGCTAAAAATGTAAATGTCAGGACGCCTGGGTGGCTCAGTTGGTTAAGCAGCTGCCTTTGGCTCAGGTCATGATCCCAGCATCCTGGGATCCAGTCCCACATCGGGCTCCTTGCTCAGCAGGGAGCCTGCTTCTTCCTCTGCCTCTGCCTGCCACTCTGTCTGCCTGTGCTCGCTCCTGCACTCTCTCTCTATCTGACAAATAAATAAAAAAAATCTTTAAAAAAAAAAATGTAAATGTCACAGTACACCTGATTCTGCTCTCTAAAGTTTCTATATGAAGTTGCTTTTCATGCAGCAGTTTCTTCAGTGATTCCACCTCTTTTTGTTTCTCAAGTAGTTCTTTTTGAAAACGGTAGTTTGTCTCTTCTAAAGTTTCACAGAAAGCCTTAAAAACAAACAAAAAATTACTTATGCAGTATCTTCCTCAAGAGCATTTATTTGAGGAGTTAAAGAGCATAGTCAAAATAACATGTAGGCAGCCCCAACAATTTGTTCCCTTTCCTCATCTTTTTCGGTCTCTGCTATCTTGATACTCACTCCCCACCTACCAGCGGGACTTCTAACTACAGGTCTTGAGACTTATTGAGAATTGCTAATCAGTAAGCCACAGTGCTTGAAATGAGTATGTGATAACCTTCTAGAGTAAAACTGGGGGAAAAAATGACCAGGTTTTAAGTTTCTGTTCTCCTTCATCTATTTTTGCCTAGTCCTAGATGAATATACTTTTTTGAAAAACTGACTATTCATTTGTATTAGCTCAGCAGCAATACTATTGTAACAACCTCCTCCATAGCACCAAAAGAATGTTGGGTTCTTTTTTCAATATTGTTTTTCTCTTGCTTCTCCTTTTCTCAGATTCATTCAAAATTGACGTTATCCTTCATACCCAGGATACTAAACACTGCTGAAATAAAGATTAAAACAAACAAAATAATTCTACCATAAAAAATGATGTCATGAAAAAATGTGGGTCACTTATTTTGATGAGGCTTTTCAGTGTTACTGATCGAGTCTTTTAATTATTCCTAGTTATCTATCACTCCCTGTCCTGTCTTCTCTATGACTGTTTTAGAACTTCACTCCTAATAAGTCCCCTACAATGTGTTACTATTGCTGATTCCAAACCCAGCAGATGATCTTGATTACTCTATCAGGGGGAACAAAAAACTGACTCCCTGAATCCCAGCTACCTTCACATCCTGTTCTTTTCCTTAAGAACATGTGACTCTTCAAGTTATCTTATCTACTTACTCTTCCTCCTCTGGAAGCGTGTTCAACCACATACACTTTGTCTTAAATTTTCAACCTTTCCCCCTCCACTGGACCCTAAATTTACTTAATAAACTTGACTGAAGTTGATTAAGTCCTAAAAATTTCTTTATGAAGAAAAATCATCACCCCCCCCCTTAATCATGAGTCTATCTAGCTACTAACTCATCTCCTTCCTTTCAAAATGAAAAAATTTAAAACAAAAGATTTTTATCACCCAAATTTAGCCCCCCATTTACTTCTAAAATCATTAAATTAGAGGAGTTTCACTCTCTTTTTCTCTACCAACTATGCCCAGGCAAAGGCAAACAATGACCTTCTAATTGTCAAATCCAAAGTGTTGTTTTAATGACTTCACTGCATGTCACTATTAAATTTTTTTTTTTTTAAGTTTAATGGAATCTCTTTCATTGGCCTCTATGAAACTTTATGGTTTGCTTCTTAACTTGGACAGCTACTTCTTAGCTTTTTATCTGTTCTTTGCATGTGGGCATTCATCAGAGTTTTGCCCTTGGTTATGTATTCTCCTGCTCTATATGTCATTCCTGGGCAATTGCACTTACTGTTAAGACTTCAGCTCTCATCCCTACTATATGCTATCAATTTCTAATGGGTTTGTTGTTATTAATCTCCAGCCCTCCACATTTCCTGGGTGCATAGACATCATTCATATATCTGCTGGTCCTCTTCAATTAGAGGTACCAATGGCAAGTCAAACAGCATTCTCAAGGGAGTATCTATTCTACCATCTCATCATTAAAGTCATCAAGCAGGCACCTTAGATCACTCCATTCCCCTAATTTCTATGGCCCAAGGATAACCCAGTCTTTCCACCTTTCCCTTCCCCTCATTCCCTACTGCCTCATCAACACTTCTTATGTTTTTGTCATTTTTTTTCTCATTTCTACAGTCTTCAGTTCTTAACCAAACTACAACACCAGTAAACTAACTGGCTCACCTATGTTTACTTTGGCAATCTAAGTTGGCTTTCTTTCTTGCTTTTTTTTTTTTCAAATTGTGTTATGTTAGTCACCATACAGTTGGCTTTCTTAAAAATACATTTGATTATTTTACCCATGATTTAATACTGCCTAAATAATAAGGCCAAATATCTTACATTGGCAAATGAAGTACCTTATGATGTGACATATCCCTTTTACCCCAACTTCATAGCTTGCTGTATTTACCTTTCTTTTCCTCTGGTCCTCTACATAACCCATGTTCCACCCAACTGAATTATTTTCAGTTTCTCAAATATTTATCTTTATATAGACGGAAGTATATAACATATATCATTCTGCAGCTTATTTTTTTACCGAATGACATAAGATGAATGTTATAAACATACCCATATTTAAAAATCTGGGTGTAGTCACATATGAAAAAACTGAACAGTGTTCAACTATCATGCAAATAGAACATAGGAACACAGAGAAAAACAAAATAAATGAACCACATATAACTTCCATAGGTAACAGTATGAGTGACCAGACAAACTAAGGCTTCTGGCTATAAAATACCTAGCTAAAAACCCAACTTTTAAAACAGCTATGTGGGCAAGAAACAGAGGTTAAGTCTTAGGGAACAAAAATGAGGAGAAATGAAAACAAGTACCATCAGCATCTGCACTAACATAGCTTTGGGTAATGGGTGAAGAAGGAGTGAGGAGAGGTTGCTTTTGGTAACTTTGAACTTCAAACACCAAGATGGGATAAGAGATGAATCAGGCACATTTTAAGGACTAGTGACAAAAAATCAGATACTCAGGAATAAAGTAAGGACACTAAAGAGCTAAGCCATTAATAAAAGTCACTCATCGACATTGGAATACATCAAGGAAGATTGTGTATCTCATCTTGGCCTCTATGTGGGAGAGGTAAAGTATTCCCTGAAGAATCCGTAACTATGGGCCAATGCCTCATGTGGATTTTGTTTTGAATTTATACTATCACAATCTGTCAGAAATACCCAAGCTTCGAAATTAGCATAAAAACCGGTCCAGGATCAATGATACTCAAGGTATGCCTGCAGAATAAAACAAACTTCTATGGAAGGATATACCCTCAAGTTTGGCTGTTCAGTGTTCCTGGAGACAAGGTTCTAATCAAGGCAAATTTATAACCTAAATTACAAAACACACTTGGATATCATCTACTGAAAAGAGGATTAGAATTACATAAACTTCAGATAGCATATTATGAGATAAAGACCATAAGATATGAACATGTAAAATGACTGGAAAATATTTTTTAAAAGCCACTACTAAAAAAATCAGGTATACCTGAGACAAAACAAGAGAATGTCAAGACATGACAAGTGTAGTCAATATTATTAAGATCTTTTTTTAAATTTTTTTTATTTTTATTAAAAAAAAATTTTTTTTTAAGATCTTTTTTTAAAAGATTTTATTTATTTATTTGACAGAGAGAGATCACAAGTAGGCAGAGAGGCAGACAGAGAGAGAGAGGAGGAAGCAGGCACCCTGCTGAGTAGAGACCCTAATGTGGGACTTGATCCCAGGACCCTGAGATCATGACCTGAGCTGAAGGCGGAGGCTTAACCCACTGAGCCACCCAGGCATCTCAATATTATTAAGATCTTAATGGAAGTATCAAACAGTAGAATAATCCTGTCTGAAGACAACAGAGTAAACTGGAAGCTAGAACTAAGAAAATTACAGAATTTATTCATTGAAGAATGAAGCATAGGGAGATGGAGACATAACATGAAAGGTTAAGACAGATGGAAAAGGAAACTAACTAACACACATATTTATAAATTGGCTTAAAATAGAGAACAGAGAGAATGAGAAGAAGCAATACTCAGCGAGAAAACAGCAGAAAATTTTCAGAACTGATTAAATAGTAGCATTTTCAGATTTGGGAAGAATAATGCATCCTAAGGAAGACAAAAATAAACATCACCCACACATAAGATGGTAAGACTGCAAATGCTAAAATCAAAGAGAAGGTCTCTAAAATACTAGGGAGAAAAAAGAGTTAATTAGAAAGGGACAACAATGAACTGAAAATAGATATTTCACAGCAGTGGTCTACAGCAAAGGCAGGGGAAAAGACCTCAAAGAACTGAGAAGGACTATCAAGGTGGAATTCTAGGCCCAGTTAAATCATACTTCAAGAATGAAAGCAAGATTTAAAAAATTTCAGACATTAAAGACCTAAATATTACCAACACACATTCACTGAAAGAGCTATTAAATGGTGTTATTTTAAGAGCAATTAACTGAGCCCCAGTGGAAAGAGTGAGACAAAAGAACTTGGAATGGCGAGGAAAGGAAGTGCCAGTATACAGGTAATTAAAGGAAGCACTGGCTCACTTTGGGGAGGCTGTAAACAACTCGGTTCTAAATTATTTGATGAAAACAATATACAGCCATTAAATAAAAGTTAAGGAGGTAGGAAAAGAAAAAATGAACAAGATGGGATGGGGAGGGAGACAAACCAAAAGAGACTCTTAATGTCATAAAACAAACTGAGGGGGGTGGGGGGGCAGAGGGGTTGGGAGAGGATGGTGGGGTTACAATATATGATAAAAAAAAAAAGCTAAAAAAAAAAAAGAAAAAAAAGAAAAAAAAAAAAAAAAAAAGTTAAAAAAAAAAAAAAAAAAAAAAGTGAATACAGAGCTTAGAAGCCAGGAGTAGAGGGAAAAAGGGAGGAAAGAAAACTCATTCTCATTAACTATATAAAAGGAAGGAAAGGAGAAAAGCAAGGTAAATAAAAGGCACAAAATAAAATGGCATAAATAAATACATACATACTGGTAATTACTGGACACATCACAATAAACTTGCCACTTAAAAAACAGATTCTTCTGTTTGTATCAAAAACGAAAAATACCTCTATGATGCTGATAAGAAACACACTTTCTTTCTTTTTTTTTTTAAAGATTATTTATTTATTTGAGAAAGAGAGAGAGAGTGGGGGAGTACAGAGAGAGAAGCAGACTCCCCGCTGAATAGAGAGTCCAACATGGGACTCAATCCCAGGACCCCGAGATCCTGCCCTGAACTGAAGGCAGACTCTTAACTGACTGAACAACCCAGGTGCCCCAAGAAACACATTTTAAATATAAAGATAGAAAAATACTTATCAGGCAACAGGCAGATCTGCTCTTTCTTCCCTACAAAAAGTGTAGCTTTATTAATCTCAGAGCAATACGTTTCAAGTGACAAACATTAGGCACAAAAAGAGTCACTACCTAATAATAAAAGGAATGATTCATTAGGGATATTTCAACTACAGCATTCCAAAAAAAATTTTTTAACAACCAAGCATTATGAGTGAATTCAATATACTACTTTTGGTAATTAAAGATACGTTAAGAGATTTTTAAAAATCAGAGAAAATGGGGGCGCCTGGGTGGCTCAGTGGGTTAAAGCCTCTGCCTTCGGCTCAGGTCATGATCCCAGGGTCCTGGGATCGAGCCCCACATCCGCTCTGTCTCTGTCAAATAAATAAATAAAATCTTTAAAAAAAATAAAAATCAGAGAAAATGCCTTACATCAATGTATCTTAAAATCTGTACGAATTGCCCAATTTTCTTAAAAAATACATCAAAATTGAGCCCTAAAAAACCCATACAATCTGAATAAACGGTATTCATTAAAGAAACATAATCACTTGTTAAAAATCTACCCATAAAACTACTAAACATACTAAAGAAAATATCAGACTCAGGTTGTTTTACAGGTGAAATACAGAATCATTTCCTTTAAATTTAGAAACAGAGGAAAAGGATGTTTGCCATAACTGCTTCTATTTACTCTAAAGATCTCAGGTAGCACAAAAAATTATGAAAATAGAATGAAAAGTATTAAGGATTAAAACAAAAACTGTAACTGTAGTACTTCAGGGGCTATGACTATCTATACAGAAAATTTAAAAGGATCTACAAACTAATGAGAGATTTCGCCAAAGTATAACATATAAAATATATATGCCTGCTGCTCCCCCTACTTGGGTGCTCTCTCTCTCTCTCTGTCAAATAAATAAAATCTTTAAAATCTTTAAAAAATAATAAAAATACCAATTATGATTAAAAAAACCCCCAAATAATAATTTCTACAGCTTTCCCTAAAAGTTTTAGGAAAAAATTTAACCTTTATTGAAGACTTTTAAAACAAGACTTAAAGCAAAGATCTTACTGATAGGAAGACTAAATTCTATAATGACTCTTCTCTTCAAAATTAGTCAATAAATGTACAATAATTCCAAACAAAATGCCCACAGGATCTTTTATGAAACTCAGAAGTTGATTCTAAAATTCATATGGAAAAACAAATGGTCAATTTTGAAGAAGAACAAGGAAGGGAAAGCTTGTCTTGCCAGTTACAAAAATTATAAAGCCACAGTAATTAATTATCACAGTAGGGACTCAATAAAAAAACAGAATAGTTATTATAATATAAAAGCAAAGAGAAATTCTGGAGTTGAAAAGCACAATAGTTGAAGTGAAAAATTAACAAGAGGAGTTCAATGGCAGATTTTAAATGACAGAAAAAAGAGTCGGTGAGCTTGAACATAAATCAAAAGAAATTATTCAGCCTGAAGAACAGAGGAAAAATGATTGGAAAAAAAATGAACAGCACTTCAGAAACACATAGTACTATGAGAAGTTTATAAATATATGGCTAATGGGAACCCCAGAAGGAGAAGGGTAAGAGGAAAGGACTGAAAAACTACTTGAAGAAATAATGGCCAACCACTTCCTAAGTCTGATGTAGAGCACTAATCTACTAAATCCAAGAAGTTCAATGAAGCCAAATTTTGATAAACGCTTTGATATATCATAATCAAACTGCTGAAAGTCAAAGAAAAAAATCTTGAAAGTAGCAAGGGCAGAATGGCTCATCATGTCCATGGGAACAATATAATTAAAGGCTGATTTTTCATCAGAAACAATGGAAACCAGAAAAAAAAGGAGTGACACAAAGTAGTAAAAGAAAAAAAACCATCAATAAAATTATCCTTCATAATGAACATTCCCAAATAAACAAAGGCTGAGAATTTGTTGCTATCAGATCTGCCTTACAAAAAGTACTAAGGGAAGGAAGGCCTTGAAGCTGAAAGAATGTGATACCAGATGGTAAAACCAATCCACAGCAAGGAATGAATTCTATAATGACTCTGCTCTTCAAAATTAATCAATAAATGTACAATAATTATAAACAAAATGCCAGAGGGCTGGAAATAGTAAATATATGGACAAATATAAAAGTTTGTAACATATTTTCCTCATTTCTGCTCTTAATTTCTTTATAAGAGAAAACACTATATAAAGGAATAATTATTATACTGTATTACTGGGTTTATGACACACAGATTTAAAATATGTAATAAATAATAGGGGTGTCTGACTGGCTCAGTCAGTGGTGCATGTGACTCTTGATTTCAGGGTTGTAAGTTCAAGCCCCAGGATGGGCCTAGAGCTTACTTAAAAAAAAAAAAAAAGTAATTACAGCAATATCAAGGGGAGGGGACAAAAAGATGTACTGGAACTAAGTTTATGATACCCTGGAATTAACTATTTCTCTGAAGTAGACTGTTAAGATGTATACTGTAATACCTAGAACAACTGTTAAAAAACAAAGAAGTAGAAATTTCTATAGAGGAATCAAACTGGCATACAAAAAAATGTGTATATCACATAAAAGTAGGCAGTAAAGGATGAAGAAGACCAAAACAGATGAGACAGATAAAAAAATAAATTGCAAATGGCAGATGTAAAAGGTAAAGATGTTAGACTAAACAAAAGACCAAAACCCAACTATATGCTATATTGTTCTCTATAAGAGACAGACCTTAGATTGAAAGACACAAACTGAAAGCAAAAAAAAAAAAAGAAAAAAAAAAGGAAAAAGATATATTATGTAAACAGTAACCATAAAAAGCTGTAATAAACAAGACTGTATGGTACTGGCATAAGGATAGGTAACTGGGTTAATGGAAGAGAATTAAGAGTCCAGAAACAAACCCATTCATTTATGTTTATTTGATTTTTGATAAAGGTACCAACACAAAAAGTGTACTGGCATAATTAGGTATCTGTAGGAACTTAAAACACTTATCTCATATGTTATAAATATCTATTAGGTCAGAATGGATTATAGACTAAATGTAAGAGCTGAAACTATAAAACTTCTAGAAAAAAAAATGAAGGAGAAAACTTTTGTGACCCTGTATTAGGTGGAATTCTTTTTTTTTAAAGTGGGTTCTACACCTAACATGGAACTTGAACTCATGATCTGAGATCAAGACTTGGATGCTCTACTGATTCAGACAGCCAGGCACCTCTGGGTAAAGAGTTCTTAATGATACAACATCATAAGCCATAAGAAAAAGTGATAAAATAAACCATTAAAATTAAAGACATCGGTACTTCAAAAGACATCATTAAGAAGATGAAAAGACACATACAGATCAGGAGAAAATATTTGCAAATCAGATATCTGATAAAAGGGCTTATATCCAAAATAAGTCTTACAACTCAATATAACAGCTAAACACACAAAAAAAGGCAAAAGACATAAATAGTCAATTCATGAAACATATAAATGGCTAAAAAACACATGAAAAAGTGATCAACATATTAAAAAAAGTGACCGACATAAAAAATTAGGGAAATGCAAATTAAAACTATAGTACAATACCATTACACACCCACAAGAATGGCTATACTTGAAAAGACAGATAAGATAAGTCGCATTTATGAGGACATGGATAAAGTGGAATTCTCATACACTTGTGGTGGGAATGTAAAATGGTATAGCTACTTCAGAAAACAGTTTGTAGGTTTAAAAAGTTAAACATAATTTGCCATATAAGTAAATGTTCCATTTCTAGGGATCAATCCAAGAGAAATGAAGACAAATGTCCACACAGATCCTCTATGAAATTGTTCACAGCAACACTATTCAAATAGCACATAACTGGAAACTATTCAAATGTCCAACTGGTGACTGAATAAATGTCCAACTGGTAACTGAATAAATGTATATGCATACAATGAAAAACCATTCAGCAACAAAAACTATTGCTTCCATACATTTATAGAATATGAATGATTGACCTTCAAAAATATGATGCTAAGCAAAAGAAAATAGATGTAAAGATTATATAATGTATACTATGTTATACATACTGTATTTGTACAATATTATGTATACTGAATACTGATCACACACACACATGCACAAAATATGACTCTATTTATAGAAAATAACCAGAAAAAGCAAATTTGTAGAAACTGAAAGCAGATCAATAGTTGTCTGGTGCTGGGAATGTTGGACTGATTGCAAAATGGCTTGCAGGAATTTTTTTCAAGGTGATGGGAACTTCTAAAACTGAATTATGGTGATGGTAGCACAGTTCTATAGATTTACTAAAAATTATTAAATTGTACTTTTACAATGGAATAGCAAATAGCTAATTTATGGATGAAATTTTTACTTCAATAAGGCTGTTTCCAAAAAGCTATGGTATTCATTCTAATACAAAGAACAGATTCAGTTTAACTGAAAACATTACAAATCTACCAATTAAATCTGTTCCATTTAAATGCAATTGAACATTCGGGGGTGGGGGAAAACTTGCATAAAATCCTACCTATTATTACCAAATCTGTTTTGTGAATCTAGCCAACTGCTTCAAGAAATAGGCCACTCTAACACGTCAATTAGTGTAATTTGAGCATCAAGCTTGAGTTGAATTGATAACAAGACAATAACATCTACTTCTGAAGGTAAGTTTTAATTGATTTTAATTGTAGGTTCTTTACTTTGATATTTAGATGGGAGAAAACTCAGCACAGAAATAGTACTTTTAAATGTAGTAAAATAAATTTCTAGATGATTTTTTTTCCGAACAGTAAAAGGAGAAAAAACATCAAGATTTAAGAGCTTCATTGATGGCATGGCATGTATGAATTTTTATTTTTTCACTAAACTAGGTTCATGTATTTCAATGAAAGACATCTTTGACTCAAATATTAAAAGTTTTCTGTGTAAAATGATGATGGTCCAAAATTATAATATTTTGCTGTTTGCTATTCCATTCAAGAAACAATGTAGTTATTGTACTGAATCATTTGTTCCCCTTTCCATGTGATACATAATACAGCACTTACCCTGCTTTCTTCTAGGCTATCAAATGGACCTGGTGGATCATCCAGACAAAGAAATTCTCTCACTGCAAGGCTTTTCAGAGGAAAAAAAATAAGCTGGGGTACAAATAAGTTTACAAAAAACAGAGAGCAAATGTTACTTTGAAGCTATACAGTGTCTTAAGCAAGTTGGTTTTGTAGATATACCAAAAGCAGCAAGTTTGTTATGTGTTTTCACACAAACAACCAAGTACAAATATAAAATCTATAGAAGACACAAAGATTTTAAGCCATTTTTTTTTAGATCTTATGAACACAGAGACTGTAAATCCATGCTACATAAACACTGCAGCACATAATGTATAAGTCAGAATAATGGTATAGGAGACTAACCTAAATGATGAATAGAAACAGGATTACTTCCAAAATTATTAATTTAAACTAGTCTAAAAATGTCATTATCTTATTATACAGAAATACAATTTCTAATTTATACTTCATTTGTTTTATCGTCAGGAGATGCTTTTAAAGTAACAGAAAAGTATTTTCTCTGAAACAAGTTAAAGATTTTTCTTGCAATCATGTTTATTACATAATTTACTTATTTTCCCTAAAGAGTTTAAGAGAAAAAAATACTGAACAACTCATTTCTGAACTACCATAAATTTTGAAATAATGAAAGACGCTGACCCTTCAACCGCACAGGGGTTAGGGTTGCACCCCCCGTGCAGCTGAAAATCTGCATATAACTTTTAACTCTCCAAAAAGTTAGCTTCTAATAGCCTACTGTTGACTGGAAGCCTTCTCCATAACAAAAAAAAAAGTCAATTAATACATATATTGTATGTTCTATTATATACTTCATTTTGACAATAAAGTAAGCTAATGTTATTTAGCAAATCACAAGGAAAATACATTTATAATACTATGCTGTATAAAATATGTGTATAAGAGGATCTTAGGCAGTTCAAACCTGTGCTCTTCAAGTGGCAACTATAATAGGGCATTGTCATCTTTCTCAATTATCAGAAATAGGTTAAAATAGTAGAAAATTTAACTTACTTATTATAAAAATACTCACTTTTCTAAAAGCAATTTTGGACTGAGAGGCAACACTACATGTTAAAACAAATATGGAGACTTAAAGTTTTTAGGTATAAAAGGATAAAAATATGATTATCTTGAGGTACTGTATAGATGTCAACCTATGCTGAAAAGGGAATGGTACATTGGGGTTTTTATATTGGGTCAGATGGGTTGATGATGACAGGGGATGGTCATGAAGAGACAAATAGAATCACTTTCCAAAGTAAAAATAATGTGAATTAATATAGAGAAATGGTGTTAAGAAATTAATCTAGAAGATTGCAAGGACAGAACAAAGAGAATTGAATCTGTGGACAATAAAATCATGACAATACAGGTAATAAAGAACACAGATTCAAGGAAACAGAAAAAACCTGAGTATTCATAAATCATAAAATAATAGAGATGGAAAGGATCTTAAATGTGATCTAGTTGATTTTTAAAAAATGTGATCCATAGTGTGCTTTTTATCCTTTTCATGTGTTCAGCCAAGAGTATACCTAAACACCTCCAGGAATAGGGAGTGTTCCACCTCTTAGAATAAACCATCTTATGTTTGAATAGTACTGAAAATTATACAGAATTATTTCTTCTACTGAGCTGAAATTTTTCATCATGCAGCTTCTACTCAAGAATCTTAGTTCTCCTTTGGAGCCATTCAGGGCAAATCTAACTCCTCTTTCACATGATAACCCTAAAAACACATTTTAAGTGTTATATTTCCTCTATCCTTATATTCCCCCCAAAGCAATACTAATACACTAATATTTTTATTTTCATCCTGTAACAAAATTTATTGTTTACTTAAAGCCTACATGGTCTCTGCATTCATGGAACCAACATTTTTCCCCCAGTTTTTTTTTTTTTTAAAGATTTTATTTATTCATGTCAGACAGAGAGCAGGAGTGAGCACAGGCAGAGTGGCAGGCAGAGGCAGAGGGAGAAGCAGGCTCCCTGCTGAGCAAGGAGCCCGATGTGGGACTCGATCCCAGGACGCCGGGATCATGACCTGAGCAGGCAGCCGCTTAACCAACTGAGCCACCCAGGCGTCCCTTTCCCCCAGTTTTACTGAGGTATAACTGACAGTTAAAAATTGTACGTATATTTAAGGTGTACAACTTGATTCAAGTATACATTGTGAAATGTGAACTACAATCAAGCTAATTAACATATCTATCACCCCACATAGTTATCATTTCTAATATTTTTAAAGTACATTTCACAACAGGGCTTTCATATATCCTATTTCATTTAATTTTCAAAATAATCATGTGAGGTGAAGACAGGCATTACATTTCCATTTTACAAATTATACCAAAGTTCAGAGAGTTAAAATGACCCATACAATGTTACAAGTGCAAGTGGTAGAGCAAGACCTTGAATATGTCTTCTGAGTGAAAATATGTACCTTTTTCTACCTTTAAATTCTTTTCTGTTATATTTTGGTTCATTTGGATCCTTTCCTCTTGCTGGTCACTTCCCTCAGAAAACATTCAACTTGTTTATCTCCTTTTACCAAGGCCTCTAGAATATTGCAGTTGGTCTAGGAGCACAGAGAAGAACAGGACCACCACACATTTTTTTGGTTTAGCTATTATATTTCTATCCACCCATTATTAGAGAACCAACTATTAGGCAAAAAATGAGCCAGAGGAAATAAACTGATTTTGGTACTGAGAGGTCAGAAGTATGGATGAAACCCTGAGAACAGCCTTTAAGATTGATATGGAAAGTGCACAGAAGTTTATAGAAGGGTCTTTTTTTCTTTTTAATACTTCAAGTGTATGATAACCCAATGTGAGACATTATTTTCTTATAGGTTTATACCCAGACGTCCTCATTCTTTAGTAACATTTTTAATGTTTGCAAATTACTCTAATTATTGAAATGCTGCTGCTAGGAAAAAGAAAAAGTAGTTAAGGGAATATATGTATCTCTTTTTGTACCTTTGACTTATAGTAGAAATTAAACCCAAGATCAACAGTGACATTGACAATGTACCCAGCCGCAGGAATCTTTTTTGGAGGGGCTTTTCTATTTCATTCTCCTTCCCTAAACATCTTTATTATCTATATTACTGCCTCATGACCTATTTATTTTACATTATACTTCAGTAAAAAAAGAAAAATCTTTATGATCTATATAGCTCATTAGTGTGCTACTCAAACGAAATCCAAAGGATTTTTTTCCAATATAGTTCATGGTCATATTCCAAGCCCTACCTTCTTTAATCTGTAACATAAGAATGAAATTTGAAGCTGGCTATACAACTCTGATTTATAAAATACTTTCTCAGGGGTTCACTACACTTCCTGTTTCAACAGGACTCAGGTGGCAGAGGAAGTCAGTATGCTCATACTATTCCCATAGGAGAGGGACACAAAAGAATCTCTGGGAGATGGTAGCATTTGGGAAAACAATTTCTTTCACAGACATTCTGATATCTTTTTTCCCCTTCTAGAAAAGGAAAGCTTTACCCATGCTTGAGAACCACTGACTAGAGAACTTTATTTAGATTTGATAAATATTTGACTGCCTGTGTGTGCCATGGTTCTGCTCAGTGATTTCCTACATATTATCAATGTATAATTTATAAACAAATCAAGTGAATTCAAATAAAATATAAATACCAAAGACTCTATTATTATTAAATGGTCTATAAATTAAATAGAAGTCATTTTTTCCCAGAGAATTGAAATTTTTACTTAAAAAATTTTTTTTATTATTTTCAGTTAGCCACTGTATAGTACATCATTAGTTTTTGATGTGGTGTTCAATGATTCATTAGTTATGTATAACACCCAGAGCACATCACAACAGGTGCCCCCCTTAATACCCACCACCCTGTTACCCCAGAAGTCATTTTTTCTTCAAGATTTTATTTATTTACTTGACAGAGAGAGAGAGAGAGAGAGATTGAGGGAGGGAACACAAGCAAGGGGAATGTGAGAGGTAGAAGCAGGCTTCCTGTGAGTAGGGAGCCCAATGTGGGGCTTGATCCCAGGACCCCGGAATCATGCCCTGAGCTAAAGGCAGCCGCTTAACTGACTGAACCACCTAGGCGCCTCCTTAGAAGTCAGTTTTTAAGAAAAAGTCTTACTCTTTTTTCCTCCTTGTTCAATGATCGGTTCAATATAGCCCCCAATCTCTCCTCCTTTTTCAATCTTTAATACTTTTGGTTCCATTTGGCTATGATAATAAACGTAAGAGAAACAGGATAAAAAGAGAAACCTATCTAAGAGAAAAATCCAACAATCTGGAATTAAAAGGTAAAGAAAGACTTTGTATCTTTCTATGCCCTTTATAACCTAGAACAGTTTTTAAGTGTGTTTGGGAAAATTCTATTTTAAAATTGAGATCAGTTGTTGACTTAGCTTGCCTGAAGATAAGGAGACCACAGATGGTATCCCTCAGCATTTTTTATTATCAGAGCAAATCTGCCCTATAACTTTATTCTTCCTCTGATTCCCTAAAAAAGCTTTCTGTCAGAGCTCTACTGTATTTTCAAACTTAGAAAATGATGTCATCTGGTGAACTTTCGTCTTCTATTTACTATTATAGTTTACTCTTTTTCTTTCATAAATATGTATCTGTTTACATTTTGATATTTTTAAACCAGTAATTTAATAGCTAAAAGTACTCTTAATCTTGAAATGTCTATTTTAAAAGAAAAAAAGCAAAACCCTTTTTAAAACTAATGCCTACGATTCATTAAAAGGTCAGTCAAGAACTAAGGAGAAAGTGTACTAAAAATACTAGATACCAGTGCTGTCAAAATCAAATTAAGTACAAAAAGGCTACTGCATGAAAATATTCCTCAAGGATTTCAGATAGAAATGTTATACCAGTTAGTATTTCTCTTCAGAACTCTCTACCAGCTAAAAGAAAATAACAGAAAATTGACATTAAACACAACCTGGAAGATAAGGACTCAGGGATCAAGGCTGATGACAGTGAGGGTCACAACAGAGATAGGCTGACTGGGTATGAGGCCGAAGGGCTCATATTTAGAATCCTGTGGTGGAATATGGGGGTAGTGGGAACCAGTTTAGATCTTATCTCTTGCCTAATTACTAGTCCACTTTTGCCCCTATGTTCAGTTTTATTCCTTCTAATCCAGGGTACTTCAAAAACAAATATTTTATGTTAAACCCAGGTTAAAACCCATCTATGCTTCCTCTAGCAAGAGGGAACAAAGCCAAGATCTTTGTGTTGGCATAAAACACCTGCCTACATTACAGTTTTAACTGTTTTTCCTAACTGACACTTAAAATAATACATCTTCATAACTATTCCATGCCTCCATACCTTTACTTATGCTTGCTGCTATTAACCTGGCCCATCCTTCCCACCTGTATCTGGCTAACTTGTATTTATTCTTTGTGGCTCAGCTCACCAATTATCTCCTCATGGAGTCTCTTCTGATTAGATCCCCTTTCCTACCCATGTTAGGCTTAGTTTTTGTTTTTGTTTTTTTTCCCAGAGGGAGAGAAAGCGCATGTGCGTATGCACAAGGGAGCAGGTGTGTCAGCGGGCAGGTGCATGAACAGGTGTGTAAATTGGTGGTGAGGGGCAGGAGAGGCGGAGAGAGAGAGAGAGAATCTCAAGCAGGGTCCATACCCAGCTCAATGCCTCATGAGGGGCTCGATCTAACAACTCTGAGATCATGACCTGAGCCAAAATCGGTCTCATAACCCACTGAGCCACTCAGGTGTCCCTAAGTTCAATATTCTTTTATTGGCACCTTGAAGAGATCCCTTTCACAACACTTATTATACTGTATTATTAGTATTGTCTGTTTATCAATATTAAGTATGTTTGCTTCACCAAAAGGTAGATGATGTTTCTGGACTGTATAGACCATATTCAAACCAATGAGTACATCATAGAATTCTAGAAATAAAGATTTTATTTGTAAGAGTTATACAATTAGAAAAAAATTTAATGCAACTGTTAAGAGCATCAGAACAAATTTCTATCCACTGTTGCAGATAAACACTCTACAACAATTCTCAAATTTGAGATGAATTTTAGGTTTTAACAGATACTCCTACCTTCAAAAGAAGGTAAACTTTGGATAGCAATAAGACCAAGAGTCTTAAGAGTTAAAAAGTTAAAATCTGGTTGTTTCTGATGGTGTGACCTTAAGATTCATGAGGAAGTACAATGAAAAGAATACAATATGAGATATTTAGAGTTGAAAGGGAACTTTTAGAAGCTACTTAGCTCAATTACCTCATTTTCCAATTGAAGACATTGATTAAAATTAGGTAAGTAACTGACTAAAATTATTTCATTATTGAGCTCCAAAAACTAAATTTTGCATAAGGTCTCTGACACCCAATTTAATTAGATGAGAGTTTAGATGTATCTGAATACAAAATATTTGGCTTTATTGCATTAAAAAAAAAACTGTCCATAACTGAATGTTTGCCAAACTAACATTAGTGGTGAAAACCATTTGACCAACCTTAGTAATGTGTTGGTTCTCATGAGTTAGGATTATATGAGCTTTGCATATATACTTACAAAAAACACTAAGACTAACTTCTCTTAATAGTATCTTTATATATAAAAACAACTTAAATACATTAAAAAAATTTCCTGTGAGAACATAGTTCAGGCTGAAAATGAACAAAAAAATAGTTTAAGTATTCTTGTTCCAGAATTACAGAATTTCTGAATTTTACAACTAGAAGGGATCTAAGAAGTCATCTAACCCAATATATCCCATTTAATAATCCCTCCTTCAATACCACTGATGGTTATCTAGCCTTTTTAAATACTTAAGGTAAAGAGAAACTCACTTTCTCAAAAAAAAGCAGATTATTTTTATATTTGATAGCCTGAAATGATATGTAATTCTTTCTTACCTGAACTGATAGGGTCTTCCTCTAATTTCTCACTACTATTTCTAGTTTTACGTATTAGTCTTACATGTTAGTCTTGCTATTAAAAATGAGGTCCTTGGATCAGCATTATCAGCATCATCTAGAAACCTGTTAGAAATGCAGAATCTTCACTCTAGACCTGCTGATTCAGGGCTTCACTCTAATAAGATACACTACAGTTTAAGAAATACTATTTTAAATCTAAGTATCATCTGATTAATCTTTCTTCCCATCACAATTTTTCAAATATGTGAAGATGGCTATTTTATCGCCTAAGTACTTTTGCTTTTTAAAGGGTAAATATTGTCATTTTTTTTCAATTGCTCCTTCCTGCAAATTCTTCTATACTTTTTTTTTTACTATGAACTGCTGTTGATGCAAATCCATCCTGATTTTTTCTGACACATACAGAATTTAAAACATGAATTTTTGTCACTGAAGTTCTTATAGATGGATGGTAATTTGAAAAAAATTATGTAATTTAACCTCTCTATTTTAAAAGAATTAAAAAGAAGAAAAAAACTTGGTAAATCAGGATATTTGTGTAGTGTTTCTGAAAATAGAGAATAGTAAAATTTGCTGTGCTGATTAAATGATGCAACAATTTTGAAGTAGAAGATAGTATAAACCAGTAAATAACTATATTTATAATTTATAAATAATTTATAAATAACCATATATGGTAAATAACTATAACCAAATTGTGTAGTGTAAGACTTTTCCCCTCCATCTATCTTTAGATATCCTTCACCTTGACATGCTGCTGGCATAGGACCTGTGCCTTCTTGCTTCTGTGTTTTGATACAATACTCCTTTATAACAGAGGGAGTATAGAGACGGAGTATTTACCTTCTCTTTGTTGGTCCAAATATCATTAGTTCTTTAAAATCCAGCTCAAATTACCCTCGAGGAAGCCTTCTCTAATTCTCCCAGTCAAAAGTTCTCTCTCTCTCGTCCTCCTCTGAAAGAGATCTAACTCTACTCACGATAGTTTTTTTTGGTGACTATTCCTCCTATTCAATTTTCTTGAATAAAGGATCAGTATCTAACACACCTTCATGTATTATGGTACCTTACATACAGTTAAGACCTAAATAAATATTTATGGAACAGACAAAATTAATAATAAATCCTTGGATTTACTGAAATATTGAAAATATTAAGGTTTTATTCTGTTTTCTTACTTTATATTTTCTAAATGCATCTGAAAATAATATTATTTTAAAACTTTTAGACCAACAATCCTTAGTATCCTTTCAGTTCTTACTTTCTTTTACTTCTGCTTTGTTATAATCAGAGAGATTATAATATGAGCTGCTGGTTGTGTAATGGCAAGCTCTTAGCCAACATGCATGTTAAGAACTGTGTTGTGAAGTGTTAAGGATATAAAAAAGGAAAGTGAAAGGACTGCAATTATAAATCTATAAAGAATTAATATCAAATAATCACTTGGCCATGTAAAGAAAGTAATTTTTCCATGCTGACATTACAATTCTAAAAGGATGCTAATAGGTATATCAGCAGGTAACTTTAACTAATTGATGTTTTAAGTAGTGATTCTTTTTCTTAAGATTTATTTGAAAGAGAGAGTGAGTGTGCACATGGAGGGGAGAGGCAGGGGGAGAGGGTGAGAGAGAGTCTCAAGCAGACTCTGTGCGGAGCATGGAGCCCAGAGGAGCGGGGGGCTCGATCTCACAACCCTGAGATCATGACCTGAGCTAAAACCAACTGAACCACCCAGAAGCTCCTAAGTACTGATTCTTAAATGTTGTTTTATATTTTCATACAGATGTGTTGAGATTTTCTCTTTTCTCCTTTTCTCCCTTAGGAGAAATTCATAAATGGCTGCTTGGCAATCCTAGACTTCCTAGATATCACCTAATTATTTGTTTATGGCTCATATTCATCTTCCTACCCATAATTTTAATTTAGCCTTCAATGTTCTCAAATTCTACTTCCTACAGTATTGCTTCATCATTGAAAAAAGGACCAATCTTCCCCTTCTCTGAGTTCCTTTTACTTTAATAACCTGTGTCATACCAAGTGGCCTTTCATAAACTCCCTTATTTTGTTCATATGAGCCTAATTTCTTCAAATGAATTTTAAGACCAATGAGTACACCCTCAGCTTCTTTCATATCCTTCTTGGGTTGATAAAGAGCAAGTGCTTAAGATATAGATAAATAACTCTTCTTCCCCTCCCTTCACTCAAGCTTTAAACAAAAGCTTATTAAGAAGCTTTTAAACTGTGAAATAAATAATGGTACCCAAAACCCACAAAAAGGACAGTTGTTTTCTCAGAATAAACAAGGCATAAATACTTCATTTTGAGTTCAATTTATCTAACAGTAATCCCTGAATGTTTGATGATGCAACATGACAAAAGCAAGTAGGCAAATAGTGTAGCACTACATTCTTTAATGCAAGACTTCTTAGAACTTTCAATACTCTAGGAATGTCAAATGAAATATTTTCCAATTGGGGCACCTGGGTAGCTCAGTGGGTTAAGCCTCTGCCTTCGGCTCAGGTCATGATCTCAGGGTCCTGGGATGGAGCCCTGGATCAGGCTCCCTGCTCCACGGGGAGCCTGCTTCCCCCCTATCTCTCTGCCTACCTCTCCACCTGCTTGTGATCTCTGTCAAATAAATAAATAAAATCTTAAAAAAAATAAATCTTTTCCAATTTATTTGGCCAAGAAATCTTTGTTTCTCTGAAACACCTATTTACAAGTTGAGCAAGACCATTACCACCGTTCTAAAGTATGCAGTCTTGGGTGTGCCTGGGTGACTCAGCCAGTTGAGCATCCTGTTCCTGGTTTTGGCTCAGGTCATGATCTTATGGGTGGTAAGGTCAAGCCCCATGTCCTGCTCCACACTTAGCAGGGAGTCTGCTTGAAGATTCTTTCCCTCTGCCCTTCCCAGCCTCAAATAAACATGTAAAACTTAAAAAAAAAAGTATACAGTCTTAGTAACAACAGGATCTCAAATGTCACTCGTATGTCTACCTTAGAGACAGAGATTACCCATAATTTTAAAATTTTTTTTTAAGATTTTATTTATTCATTAGTTAGAGAGAGAGAGCACAGGCAGACAGATTGGCAGGCAGAGGCAGAGGGAGAAGCAGGCTCCCTGCTCAGCAAGGAGCTCGATGTGGGACTCGATCCCAGGATGCTGGGATCATGACCTGAGCCGAAGGCAGCCGCTTAACCAACTGAGCCACCCAGGCGTCCCTACCCATAATTAAAAAAAAAAAAAGACAAAACTAAGATACACTTTCACTATTTAAAAAATCAAGATATCACAAAATCAGTTTATTAATGTGGTTTATATCATTTGATATTTCACTACATAAAAATATAGTCATTTATAGAATAAATTTGATTTTAAGTCACCACAATATATATATATATATTTTTAAAGATTTTATTTATTTACTTGACAGAGATCACAAGTAGGCAGAGAGGCAGGCAGAGAGAGAGGAGGAAGCAGGCTCCTGCTCAGCAGAGAGCCCGATGCGGGGCTCGATCCCAGGACCCCGAGATCATGACCCGAGCCGAAGGCAGAGGCTTTAACCCACTGAGCCACCCAGGTGTCCCTGTATGTTGACTTTTTAGCTGTAAAAGTCTTCTTTTTGTATGGGTTTAACATACATTTTCTTCAAACAGTTCTCACTATGATTTTAGAGTTTGCTGGCTTTTATTCCTGCTTTATATGTCTGAATTAACACTAACCTTTTATTTCTTTTCAGATGTAACAATTTTGGAAAGTAGGGAGTACCTATGTCCTCGGCGCCTAGAACATAGGATCACTAAATTTTGTCATATTTGCTTCAAACTTATTTCTTACAGATAATATAATAGCAAATATCCAGCCATTTGTTTAAGAGGTACTCCTATTGGGCACACACTTGGTGTTAGCACTGTGTTAAGTGCTGCACGCTGAATGGAGAACAAAACAGCCACATGACCTACAACTGCATATGTACCTTACAACCTGGTAGGAGAAACACAATCAAATAATCAGAGAAATAGTTACAAACTGAAATGCCGAGATTAAAGTACCAACCAACCTTTCTCAGCTGGGATTCCATGAGAGAATTAGATGCTAAGGACAATGATTTGAGGGACTATTTTCTTAAGACTGGCACATAGCTGGTACATCCTAGAGTACAGGTGAGAAGTTAATTCATACATACAATGGGTATCTCACTTAAGGCACCAAGATTTGTCTCTCAGAACCAGTTGAGAAGGACTGGTAGAGATTCTAGAAAGAACTGATCTTTGGTGGTGGTGGTGGTGGTGATGGTAAGTGAGGGGGTGGTCAGAAAAGCCTAAGGAAGTGAAGTCTTTAACTGAAATCTGAAGGATATATAGGCATTATCTAGGCCAGGGCTGGGTGGGGTAGTAGTATGAAACACTGTCTTCCCAGGGAACAACATATTTGAAGGTCCTAAGGGACGAAGGAGCAAGGTGATTCTGGAGAATTAAAAGACCAATACAGCAGAAGTACAGAGAATAAGGTCAGGGAGGAATAATAAAATATGAAGTTGGAAAGACAGGCAGGTAGGCAGGGACCAGATAAAATGACTTCAACTGCATTAAAAAAGATCACTGTGGCTCCAATGGACTACAGAAATAAGAGTATATGAGGAGGACTAGAGGGAAACCTTCTGCAGTAATTCAGGTAAGAGATAACTGCTTAGACTAGGGTGATAACGGCAGGAATGGAGAAAAGTAGACAGATTTGAGTAGAATTTAAAATGTAAAGGAAGAGATAAGGATAGACAGGGTGTGTCTAGGACGACTCCCAGGTTATGGGTAAATGATGCTGCTGAACACTGGGAAAAGTCTGGAGAGTAAGTTTTTATCTGGGTTTGATGTCACTTTAAGATATCTGAAGGAGATGTCAAGGAGGCAAATGCATGTATGAATCTGGAATTAAGAGAGGGGTTTAGCTTATAGTTCCTTTCATAGAGGAAAATGAGGGGGACTGGCAGAGATCTCAAGCAATAGCCATCAAGCTTGGGAAGTACACATTAGAATACAAGATGTATATGCATGGCACGTGTGTTATGTATAACACGTGATATACATAAAAAAAAAAGACTGAGAAAAAAAGGGAGAAAAAGTGAGAAAGGATGGTTGCCTTGTTTTTCATCCTTATGTGAAAAACTGCTTATGTGAAAAAGATAGTTACAGATATAAGTAGTTAAACAATATGCTATTGCTGCTTTATAAATGCTCTCTACTTGTATCAAAATACTTCTAATTTATCTGATAATGTAAATTCCCAAATCAGACATCCAACTGGTAATAAATCATAAAGCAATTTTCTTATAGTTTTATTTTTTTTTAAGATTTTATTTTATTCATTTTAACAGACAGAGATCACAAGTAGTCAGAGAGGCAGGCAGAGAGAGAGAGGAAGAGAAGCAGTTTCTTATAGTTTTAGAAGCAAAAACCATACAGATCCTTTCTCTCCCTCTTTAATGGTTTTTATTTTCACACTTTACCCTCTATATACCTTAACCCAACTTCACAATCTTCATCTTTTTGCATTATTTTGGAGAGATGTAAGAACACTACCTACCTTCAAAATTATATAATGTTATATTAACCAAAAAACTAATATGTGGGCCACTTTGTTTAAATGATTGTTAAAATATTAAATACTGGGGAGCCTGGCTGGCTCAGTGGGTTAAGCCTCTGCCTTCAACTCAGGTCATAATCCCAGGATCCTGGGATTGAGCCCCGCATCAGGCTCTCTGCCCAGCAGGAAGCCTGCTTCTTCCTCTCTCTCTGCCTGCCTCTCTGCCTACTTGTGATCTGTCTGTCAAATAAATAAATAAAATCTTTAAAAAAAATACTAAATGCTAAAATCAAGTTTATAGTTGCATGGTTGAGCATATGGTACACTGAATTTTTAACTTAAAAAATTTTTTAAGAGTGTATACATTTATTTATTTGAGAGAGAGTGAGAGAGTGTAAGCATGCACGGGGAGGGGGACAGGGAAGAGTAGAGGGAGAGAGACAAGCAGACTCCCCACTGAGCAGGGAGCCAACATGGTCTCGATCCCAGGACTGGGAGATCATGACCTGAGCCGAAGGCAGACGTTTAACCAACTGAGCCACCAAGGAGCCCCTAATTTTTTTTTTTACATTGAAAAATTTTTAACTTTGCTGATTTTTAAAAAATGTTAATACAAATCAAATGCCAAATAAAATTCTTATGGGTAAAAAGCAAGAAAATTCCAAGTAGTACCTTATCAGAGAGGACAAGTAATTATATTCCTACCCCATACTTTTGTGCTTGAATAACTATGGTTCTATACTTGTTCTTTAGTTTAAACAAGTTGTTTCAGTTTATTACATACCAGTTAGCAATGTCTTTGTGAGCCACTAAATTTTGAAGAAATGCTTGTAATCCTAGTTGTCTATCTTCTAAAAAGTCAGCATTATAATTATCTTTGAACCAGCGTTTTGGTGGAAGTGCTAATCGAAAGCCTGGAAACATCTCTTTTAACTGAAAAAAGAATAAAAAAGAAAATACAATGTTCAACTCAATCATATCAATTCTATAAAATCTATCCTGTTAACTACATGAACTTGTTCATGAAATAAGCTTAAAATAAATAATTAAATTCAGCTAAGCTTTTTATAACGTCAATTGTTTTACTTGTTGGTTTCTACCAGTTGTATATACATAGGCGTTATAGTTGCTCCACATCCTTGCCAACACTTGACATTGTCCATCCTTTCAATGTTAGCCAGTCTAATGGGCATGTAGTAGTATTTCACTGTGGCTTTAATATGCACTTCTCTGTCAACAATAAAAGTGCTTTAATATGCACTTCTCTGTTAACTATTTTCTTATGGGCTTTTCTTGGATCTGCATATCTTTGGTGAATTATCTATTCAACTCTTCTAACCCCTCCACTTAAAAAAATTGGTTTGTCTATTTATTATTAAGCTGCAAGAGTTCTTTATATATTCTGGATACAAGTCCTCTGTCAGATATGAATACAACAAAGATTTTCTCCCAGACTGTGGTCTGACTTTTACACACATTTTTTGATTCTTGCAACTAAAACTAGGTGATAGGTAGAGCTCTTTCTGGTACCTAGAACACTGACATAGATATTTGTTAATTTTAAAGTGCCCAACTTGGAATATGTAGGAGATTTGCTAACTTAAATTACTACTAACATCTTTCTTTAAAAGCTTAAGAGTTATCTAAATCTCAACTTGCTGAAGATAAGAAATATTATAGTAATATTAAGATGAGTCTACAGAGGTAAAGAGAAGTAAACATTAATTAATAACTAAGCCCTGAAAAGAAAAATAGCAAGTCATAAAGGATTAAAATAGCTCTAAACTGAAACTGTTAGAAATTAGTCTTCATGAATAAAAACTGTAACAATTTCATAAGCAAGAATTCCACTTAAGTATCTGGTAACTTCATAAATTACTTTGATCTTACTTAATTATTTAAAAAGTCAGTGGAAGTATAGAATTATAGGTTTTTAATTCACCAGTATAATAATAAGAACTCAGGAACAGTAAATAAATTCATATTTAATGATGGAAATACATTACAAACAATACTTTAAGTATTTTGGCATACTACAAAAAGTCATCTTGATAATATCTAAATAAAGGATAAAATAGTTTAGCATTTTATATTCTTTTCATTCAAATTGAGGTTTTTCAGAATGGCACAAATTTTTTGGCAGCCAGGCAATTGCAAAATCACATAGATGGGGTTGCCTACCACCAAAAATGTTAAGAATATGCTAACTTTAGAAGTTTTGAGGGTGAAGGTGGCAGATGGGAGAAAACAGGATCAGTCAAGTTTCCTCTACTAAACACCTGTCAAAATTAGGGAGTGATTTCTGATTCAAGGACTGAATCCAAGGTTACTTAGCCTCTGAGAAACATCATAAACCACTTGTTTCTTTTGGAGAAATGCTCCTGGTTCCTAAAATACTGCCACACTCACCTGCCTCAGTTGACTTCCCTCTAGCTCTGTGACCACCTCAGCTCTTTATTATATTCTTACTGCAATTTACTTGATCAATTCCCTATCAATCCCTCAGTTTAGGTTGGTTCTAATTTTTAACTATTAAAAACAAATTAAAACACAAAGAAAATAACAATGAATAAAACACAGTGAAAAGTGTCCTTAGAGCTAAATATTGTCTATATCCATGGTTTCTTATATTGGATAAATCCCAGAAATGTAATTATGATGTCAAAATTATGCACAACTTTAGGAAGCTGTGTACCTTAGGAAGATTCCAACAATGGAAAATACCACTTAAATGTCTGTTAACTTGATGGGTGAAAAATAGTGATATCAAATGTTTTCCAAATTTACTGGTCATTTATATTTCTTCTGTGGTTTGCCTTGTTCACATCATTTGTAGTATTTTCTACTTTTGGGTTTACTCTGTAATTTATTTTAAGAGTTTTTAATATATTGATTTTTTAAAATTGAAATAAAATTTCAGTAAAATAAAATTTATTTTAATATATTGAAGATTTTTATTGTTATTCTTTGTTTCATATGTGCAGTAAGCAGAATTCTAGATGGCCCATGATCTTTGTCCTTGGTATTGCTTCTGTGATTTTGTTTTGTTACATAAAAGAGATTACTCGGATGTAATTAGGGTTACTTTTCATTTGGCTTTAAGATAGGGAGATTATCTTGGTGAGTTTATTCTTATCATGAGCCCTTTAAAAGTCTAGCTTTCTCCCTCGCTGGTGTCAGATGAGAAAGTCAGAGATTCAAAGCACAAAGAGGACTTGACCTGCAATTGCTGACTTTGAAGGTAGAGAGGCCATGTGCAAAGACTGGACAGTACTCTATGAACTAAGAACAACCTCTGGCTGATAACCAGCAAGGAAATGGGACCTTGGTCTTACAAGAAACTGAACTCTGCCAACAACCTAAATGAGCCCAAACCTGATCCTTTCTCAGAGCTTCCGGAAAGAGCGAGATCTAGCCAACAGCTTGACTTTGACCTTATCTAACAACCCTCAGTGGTTAACCCAGCTGAGACCACCTAAATCACTAAATAAAAAGTGTGTTTTAGGTCACAAAGTTTGTGGTAATTTGTTAAACAGCAATAGAAACTAATACAATATGTTAGAAATATTTTTTGTTGTTCATTTTCTTATAGTCATATGATTTAGGGGCTCTTATATACATCTTTTTCAAACTCACAAGATCATATAATCATTTATATTTCTGTTAGCAATTTTAAGATTTTCACATTTTTATACTAAAAATTTTTTTTCCTAAAAAAGGGAAATTATGTATAGAGATGGGTATTTAGGCTATTAAAATGAAATAAAATAGTTAATTTTCTTAGGAGTGGCAAAATTTGACTTCACTCAAACAACAAGGAGGAAAACCCACAAATATTTAACAGTGGAACTGTCAGGAACAGATAAGAATTTGAACAGATAATAATTTGAAACTGGAAAGTCCATTTTAGATTTATTAAAGTACTTACTTTATCATTAAGTCTAGAGAAGTCAGTATACCTTCTGAAAACTACCCAACTTTCTTCTGGGGTCTTCTTAACTAGTATTTTATATACCTATGCAGAAAGAGGGGGAGAGAGAGAGGTGAAAAAGATGTCTATAAAGATATTTAAAAATATTTTCAAAACTTTTTAAAATTTCAAATTTTTTCAAATATTTTCAAAAACTTTTACTTGACAACACAGGTCATAACAATTAATATGTAAAAAATATCAGAAATCATTTGGAACATCAAATGTACAAATAATGTAGACACCAAAAGCGAGATCTGTTTCTTAAGAAACATTACTATGACAAATTTGGGACAAAATGCTTTTTTGGCACATACTAATAATAAATGAACTCATCAGTTCCAAAATATATTTTATGTTAAATATTCAACATTGATGGAAGACTCAATCATACTTGAAAAAGCTGTGAAAAGTAGCCACTCTTGTCCTATACAATCAATTTAATTTCTAAACTCAATATCACACAATGTTTTTGAGTAAATTTAATGTTGTTTTATTCTTCAAGGTCGTAATGCAGCTAAAAACTATACATATTCGATAAAAGTTTACACTTCTATACTTATGCACAATTATCTAGGCTTTAAATTAAAAAACTTGGTTGAAGCAACTCAATATTTTATTTTTATTTTTTTTTAAGATTTATTTATTTATTTGACAGACAGAGATCACAAGTAGGCAGAGAGGCAGGCAGAGAGAGAGAAGGAAGCAGGCTTCCTAGCTGGGATGCGGGGCTTGATCCCAGGAATCTGGGATCATGACCTGAGCTGAAGGCAGAGGCTTTAACCCACTGAGCCACCCAGGTGCCCAAAGCAAGTCAATATTTTAAAAAGCATACAATAAGAAACTAGATTCTATTTTCCTTAAATATAATTTTAAAGTTTATTATGAGGAACTACTATTTATGACAGAATCTCAGTGAACCATCTCCTGGTAGTTTTGTACAGTATTTTGGGCTAAACTAAATATAAGACACATAGGAAGTACTCAATAACCATTTGCTGAACAAGTGAAACGTAAAAATGAGTTAAGTTTTTTTTTCTTTTTTTGAAGTCAGCTGTGCAGTAACTTTCAATTGCAGCTCTGGCACTGCCCTCTAGCCACAAGTGGCTACTGTACACTTGAAATGTGACAAGTCCTAACTGACAGGTGCTGCGACTGTAAGTACACACCGGATTTCAAAGACTGAGAATGAAAAAAAAAGATGTAAAAATACTTCACTAAAATGATTTTGGATTAAATAAAATATATTATTAAGTATAATTTCATCTGCTTCTTTTCACTTTTTAAAACATGGCTACTAGGAAATTTTAAATTACAAATCTGACTCACATTTGTGGCTCTCACCTAGTCTTACTGGATGCTCTAGAGAAGACTCATTGTTTAGGAACTAGATATCCTTATTTTATTTTTCTCCCTTACAGACCTCTCTTTCAGCTTTTAAAGGGAAGAATCAACAAGAGTTAAGGATGAGTCCTTTAGTTTTGAAGTAAAAACAAATAATTCATCTTTTTAACATATAAAGAATGAGGGAGATTATTTGGATACCCACTAAAGTCTGCAGAAAGTCCTTATTTAAGATAATTGTAAAGGCGATACTCATGAAACATTTCTTTTCAGGAGTTACTAATTGAAGCAAAAGGGATAACCTGACTTCAAAACTTTTCTGAGTATGAATAACTGATGCATAATAAAAGTCAACTTCATATGATAATAAAGTTTATCTACATAATCCATATTGACTTTATTCTCCTGTTTTAAAAAATGAATCTTCAAGTTTTTCTCGACAGTGGCCCCTGAGAATTCCTATTTCTCTAGGAAAGACAAAGTACAGATTTTTGTGTTTTATCTTCTCTAGAAAGCTCTCCTATGTTTCTATTTGTGTAAGCAGGGCCTTCAGTGAAAAGTTTATGGACAGTATTGATCATTCCCTCTTCTATGTTCTAGCAGCAGTTACTCTTTACAAAAAACTTAGTATATACTACTTTGTGCTTTTTATATAGTCCTTATTTTAGGATTTTAAATAAATTATGTGGGAGCATACACCTAATTACAGAATACATATAGAAAAGCACAAAAATCACAAGTATACAACTTGATGAAATGTCACAAAACAAACACACTCATGTAACTAGTACCAAGCACAATAAACAAAACATTACCAATTGAAGCAGCCCACCTCATCTGACTTATCAATCTGACTTATCACCCCTCCTAGTCACTTTTGTTCTTAAACACTTTTCAAAGCCTTGACACACCAGTGACAAGAACTTACCAGTCATTCCTAATACTTTCTTCAGTTAAGAGCTCAATTCAAAGAAATATACCTAGGAAAAGTTATCTTACAAACCTAAGACTGCCAAGCTCGTATATCCAGCTCAGACCTCTCCCCTAAACTCAACTTTATTTACATACATATACATAATACATATGCCTGTGGACATATATCCAATACACACACGCACCTAACAGCTCCATTTTCATGCCTACTAGATATCTCAAGTTCAGCATGTCTAAAAACAAATCCTGATCTTGCCCTCAAAACCTGCCATCTAATTAAACAGAAACCCTAGTGCTTACCCCAAAACATTGGGATGATCTTTGATTTCTCTTTATCCCACATCTCAAGGTTTTACTTTCAAAATATACCCAGAATCTGAGCACTGCTTAGGACTTTTTCCACCTCCCCATTCATTCCACCATCATGTCTTCCGTGGATTACTGCAAGAACTTGATATCTCCTGTTTCCATTCTTTCCTCCACAAAATCTAGTCTTAACTCAGCAACTAGATGAACCTTTAAACATTAAGTCAGATAATGTTACACTTCCTTTAAAACCTTTTCAAAGATTCCCATCTTGGTCAGAGTAAAATCTAATGGCCTTACAATGGCCTACATGCTCTACTTGATCTGTGTGTCACACTCCTTTGTCTTTACCTGTTATTTCAGTTCCTGCATCTCTCCCCATGGCTTCTTTTGCTGTCAGCCACAATGGCCTCTGCAGCTGTCTCATCTGTCAGGAACTTTCTTTCCCCAGATATTCTCATGGCTCATTGCCTCTTAGTGAGGCCATAAATGACAATGTGATTTAAATTTCAACTCTGGTTGTGGGAAAACTATCTCCTTTCACTCTTTTATTTCTCTTTATACCACTTAGCACCATATGACACACCACATTTAAAAATGCTTACTTATCTATCATTCATTCAAGCTGCTGTACCACTATTACCTGAAAGAGTGCATTACACACAGTAGGTACCCACAACATGAATTAAATGAATGAAAATAACTTTATACCTGCTATTTACTTCTTCCTCTAAAGTGTTTTTAAAGACTTTATGTATTGCTGCCTTAAATTTGCCTATGAACTTGTATTTTCACACACATTATTTCAATGAATGCTCATCCAGCATAAGGTAGGTCAATGTAAGAAAATGGGTCACTGGTTTATCATAATTTCCAAAAATAAGTCAGGTCCATGCAAATTTCCTATCATATCATCAGTCTTATGATAATTTAACTCTAAAGATTGTCTCTTCATAAATTGTATCAATACTGATGTACATAGACAAAAAAATCATCAACAAAATGTTAACAAATTGCATTCAACAACACATTATGAGGATCACTCACCATAATCAAGTGAGATTTATTTTGGGGATTCAAGAATGGTTCAGTATTTGCAAATGAATGATATACCACATCAACAACATGAAGGATAAAAATCATATGATCACTTCAATAGATGCAAAAAAGCATCCCACAAAATTCAACACCTATTCATGATAAAAATTCCCAACAAAACAGGTTTAGAACAAACATACCTCAACATAATAAAGGTCCTAACTGAAAAACCCACAGATAACATAATACTCAATGGTGAAAAACTGAGAACTTTACCTTTATCAGGAACAAGACAAGACTGTCTACTCTTGTCACCTTCATTCAACAAAGTACTAGAAGTAACTAGCCACAGCAATCATACAAGAAAAAGAAACAATGGTAAGGAAGAAGTTAAACTGTTACACTATTTGCAGATGTCATGATATGGTAGGCAGAAAACCTTAATCTTAGAAGAATCTTAGAAGTAACTACTCACATCAATCATACAAGAAAAAGAAACAATGGTAAGGAAGAAGTTAAACTGTTACTATTTGCAGATGTCATGATATGGTAGGCAGGAAACCTTAATCTTTAAGGTTTCCTTCCACCATAGTAATAAACTTCCACCAGAAGTAATAAACAAATCCTATAAAGTTGCAGGATATAAAACTGATATATAGGAAATTGATTTTTTTTTGTTGTGTTTCTATAAACTAGTAGCAAAGTAGCAGAAAGAGAAATTAAGAAAATAATTCTATTTATAATTGTGCCAAACAGAATAAAATACTTCCAAATAAACTTAAGAAGAAAGTGAGAGACTTGTACTCTGAAAACTATAAGACACTGATGAAAAAAATGGAAAAAAATGCAAATAAATGGACAGATATTCCACGCTCACGGATTGGAAGAATTAATGGTGTTAAAATGTCCATACCAGGGGAGAAGTCAAGATGGCGGAGAAGTAGGAGGCTGAGATGACATCAGCCAGCAGGAGATCAGCTAGATAGCCTATCAAACCATTCCGAACACCTACAAATCCAACAGGAGATCGAAGAGAAGAAAAACAACAATTCTAGAAACAGAAAATCAACCAATTTCTGAAAGGTAGGACCAGCGGAGAAGTGAATCCAACGCGGTGGGAAGATAGACCCCAGGGGGAGGGGCCGGCTCCCGGCAAGCGGCGGAGCACAAAATCAGAACTTTTAAAAGTCGGCTCCACGGAGGGACATCACTCCAGAGGCTAAACTGGGGTGAAGACCTCACGGGGACAACGTGGACTCAGGTCCCACTGGGTCACAGAAGGATCGGGGGTGTCTGAGTGTCGCAGAGCTCACAGGTATTAGAGCGGGGAAGTCGGCTGCGGAGACAGAGCCGAGATTTCCTAGTGGTCTGTGACACGGCCCGGTGCTCTGTGGCACTGGCCGGTGCTCTGTGCGAGGGGTCCCCACAAGATCCGGGGAGACTCCGACCCGGGAGAGCTCAGGGATCTACGGGGTCCGGAGACTCCAGGTGGGACTCTGCCAGGGACAGAGACGCTTGGTCACAGGCTGGGTGAGCTCGGAGCACTCCCAGAAGCCAGTGAGACGGGACTGCTTAGGCACGATTTTCTCTGAGCGCGGTCTGCGGGTGCGCGCGGTGTCGGCGGGCCCGCGGTGTCGGTGGCCCGCGGGGTGTGCGGGCCTGCGGTGTCTGCGGGCGCGCGGTGTCTGCGGGCGCGCGGTGTCTGCGGGCGGGCGCGCGCGGTCTCCGGCGCAAACGTGGGCTAGGGAGACCGGAGGGATTAAACGCTTTTCTCTGAAGGCGCACTGAAGACTGGGGCCCCTAGCTCTCGGCTCCTCTGAACCAGAGATTGGGAGGCCGCCATTGTCATTCCCGCCCTCTGGAACTCTACAGAAAGCGCATTCAGGGAACAAAAGCTCCTGAAAGCAAACCTGAGAGGATTACTTAGCCCAGCCCCTGGTAAGGGCGGTGCAACTCCGCCTGGGGCAAAGACACCTGAGAATCACTACAACAGGCCCCTCCCCCAGAAGATCAAAGAAATACAGCCAAGACCAAGTTCACTTAACAAGGAGAACAGCGGATTCTTATCTGGACAAAATGACAAGGCGGAAAAACTCACCACAAAAAAAAGAGCAGGAGACAGGACCGAAGGCTAGGGACCTAATCAATACAGACATTGGTAATATGTCAGATCTGGAATTCAGGATGACGATTCTCAAGGTTCTAGCCGGGCTCGAAAAAGGCATGGAAGATATTAGAGAAACCCTGTCAGGAGAAATAAAA
>RCUC01069899.1:0-13281 GCA_003697995.1 Taxidea taxus jeffersonii | reverse complement strand
ATCAAGTTCTAAGAGACAAGTCGAAAAAATAATCATTTCAAGTAGTGCTGAACATAAAAGCGATTTCAAAGTATCTACAACAACTGAAATCTGAATGTATCTGTATTTCTGTTGGTAGCAAAGGTCTAGGTACTCCTAATGTTATTGGGATTTGTTCCCTGAGTTCATAAGTGAAGGAATTGCTATATTTCAGTAGAGGGGAATGAAACCGAAGATGTAACATTTTCCCATCACATGTATGGATCCCTGAATTATATTGGCACATGATTCCATATTTAAAAACTCTAACATTCAAGCAAATGACACACATTATTTTATTTTCAATTATTGTAAAGTATTCAGAAAAGAAAATTTTACACTTTGTTTTTAAAAAACTTCCTAAGAGATGGAAATGGATAGATGAATTGTTGGGGAAAAATAAAAACAAAAACAATCATGAAAAAGATAAACAGAGCAAAGTTTATGTCAGATCATGTTAAAATGAAGCAAGGAACCATCTATTGGTTTCTGTTTTGTATGGTGCTTAACTTTTTTTCTACCTCAATTTGACAACAGCTCCATTTTCAAATGGATGTGCAAATTAATTCTCAGGGCAGAGTTAACCATGCTTTGAAGTCCAAAGTATTTTCCTCAGTCAGTTCATTTGTTTAAAGCCTGCGGTTAATGAATGGTTTTCTCATTTATGCAAATAAAATGAAGCTGCTCTGATTATATCCTAGGCAAAATAGCATCTACTGTATGACTGGCCTTTTAATATTGGAAGATGCTAATAACTAGCCTAGAATTTCTCTAAAAACTTTCTTTCCTCACTCCTTCATGCAATGCTGAGAATACCTTGTGGAAAAGAAAACAATACTCATTATTTGTATTTACTTACTATAAGCATCTTCACAACTCTTACTGCTTGAATTCTCTCATTAATATCTTGAGGTCAGCATTATTGTGTCAGTTAGGGTTTCTGCGGGAAACAGGCAGCACATTTAAAATAGGAAAATTTGAGAAGAGTTTGTTCACAACAGGATTTTTTACAAAAGACTGAGTAGAGGGGAACTGTAATGGATGGTGCAACAGCCTGAGACACGGGTTTAAAGAGATAAGGAAGCGAGAGGTTTCCAGAAGCCCAAGAGACAGTCCTGAACAGTTAAATGGGTGGAGAGGAGGAGAGACCTTCACTGGGGGAACTGACCTGGCAGGGTGGGAGGCAGGAGGAATTATCCTATCTCACTTCCTCTGTTCTTCTAGTCTCTTTCCAAGGTTGCCCATTGCCTGACCCAAACTGAAGCCAGAGACCAAAGGAATTTTTATCTTTTCCAAACAGGTTAGCCTCCTGGACTGAAAGTCAAATGAGAAAAGGCAGAGATTGACTCTGGCAAGCGAGACGGAAGTGTAATTACGTTCATTGTAATTATGCACATTGTACAGAATCAGGTCAATAAACTGCTCCAGTACACTGTTATTATAACCACTTACTTCAAAGAGCAGGACTCCATGGGACATACTCAGAAAAACAGTTTTAATCCCCACCTACATGCATTCTAACCCATTCAGTAGGAGCTGCTTCCTACCTCTTAGATAAAAATAAGGGCAGGTACTATGGCTCCACTGGTCGCATTGAAATAATAAAGACCTCTCCTGCCACTTTTATTAGAAAACAACCATATATCAGTCATTCAAATAACTATTCTTATATCTTAGCCCAAACCATAAATATAACTAAAGTTTCTCTTCTTCCCTGCTTAGGGCCCATTCAAGCTGTGAAGTTGCAATGGGAAGGGGGTTGCTTGTAGTCAATTTCTTCTCCCCGCTTCCGCTAGGACAGTGGGTTGCCTCCTGCTTCCCTGGTCTTGAGGATGGCAGTGCGAAGAGGTAAAGAAAACTCTGACTCGAATGAGACTTCTTTTTTTTTTTTAAAGATTTTATTCATTTATTTATTTGGCAGACAGAGATCACAAGTAGGCAGAGAGGCAGGCAGAGAGAGGGGGAAGCAGGCTCCCTGCTGAGCAGAGAGCCTGATGTGGGGCTTGATCTCAGGACCCCGAGATCATGACCTGAGCCGAAGGCAGAGTCTTAACCCACTGAGCCACCAGGTGCCCCTCGAATGAGACTTTTATATCCTGCTCTCTGGCCTCAGTAAATGCTCAAAGCTGATTTCTTATCATGGATATTCTGAGGGGAGGGTCATCACATAACCCCCATCAGGAACATCGATATAAATATCCTTGCTTCTTGCAATGTTCTCCCCTAGTAGGTCAGTTTGCCCCTCATGCTCATCCTCCCTTCCCAACTTCTTCATTTGACACCACCACCAGCATCCTAATGAGGTCACCTCACCATCACCCCTGGCAGCAAGGCCCTCAGGGAAGATGCCTTTTATAGTGAATGTAAGGCCAACTTTATCCACATGCTTGCTCTGCCTCTGCTCCACAGAACCCCTCTTTTGGTTCCGGTCACAAACTGAAATTGTTCCTTATGTCACCATCTCTTCATTCTTGTCTGGAGTGAACTCTCACAGCTTCTTGCTCTTGAGATTTCACTGACACTGTTCTCTCAGCCCTGCCCTCTTCCATGAGCATATGTCAAGCCAACTAAGTTGTTTTCTTGAAGTCCCCCCGACACCCCAGAATAGGAAAGAGGAGGAAAAATACCACTGTTCTCTAATAACTTATTCCACAGAAATTCTCCTTCTTCGCCTACTCTATCTACATCTATCCTCTTATTGGATTCAAATTGGGAAAATCAGTTTTTAGGAAACCCCTTTTCAACAACTGCATGAGTCTAGCATCTCACTTTGGAATGCAAGAAGAAATGCTTACCACCTACTTCTGTTTTTCCTCAGCTTTTTGAGGTCACAGCCAAAACTGAGATAGAAAAAAAAATCCCACTTTAACATTCTGGTATATATTTTTTTCTAATCCCTATAACTCCCTAAGAGGATATTATTATCCTCATTTTATTTGCATGTTTTCAGGGAGACAAAATGATTTTCCTGAGATTATCAGCTAGAATGTTAGATGTTTAAGTCCATGTCCAATGACTTTCCAGATCAATAGTTCTTCTGATGAAGAAATTAAAGTTCTGCATCAAAAAGGCACCTATCCAAGAACCGGAACAACAAGGTTCACTTAGAATGTATGCATTAAATAAATAGTTTTAGAAAAATTATACTAATGATATATAGGTTTCTATCCTAAGCCAGACACTAAATTCAGACTACAGTTGAGAATAGCAGTTGCAGTTTCATGTCAGATATGATTGCCCTTCTTGATGACAGTCCCAAAGATTAAAGATAAAAATCCTAACATTTCATATTCCTTCCTAATTAATTGAGGAGCGATGCTACAGACTTAGGCCAACCTAAACATCTCATGATTTTTGCTATTCCTTTCCAGCTCTTCTTTGGTGATGCCCAAAGGATATAGTTCAAAATGGGCTCTATCTCAGAGAAGAAACTCAAGAAAATGATTCAGAATATGGTGTGATATTTTCCTACTTCCTTCCTCCTAGTTGAAAAGCCTGGCTGTGTAATAGGAAATGCTCTTTAGCATAATGATCCAGGGCCATTGTTCTTCATAACTGTTCTCTGTTGCTGACCTCTCATCACTTCAGCTCAATACCATAGACTGAGACAGTCCCTTTGCCTTTGCTCCCTACCCTAACTCATTTGTGAGTGAGTTTAAAACCTTCTCCCCAGGGCACCTGGGTGGCTCAGTGGGTAAGCCTCTGCCTTCCGCTCAGGTCATGATCCCTGGGTTCTGGGATCCAGTCCTGCATCGGGCTCTCTCTCTCTGCCTGCCTCTCTGCGTACTTGTGATCTCTGTCTGTCAAAAGGATAAATAAATAAAAATCTAAAAAATAAATAAATAAATAAATAAATAAATAAAACCTCCCCAGAGCAGCAATATTGATTCCATGGATAGGCTTTGATATGTACATCATCTACTCCAATCCCCAAAAGAATATTCTAGAAGACATTTTTGTGTAAATCTATTTGCTGGGTAGAAGTTCTGAAAGTTTCATTAGACCCTCACAGAGGTTCATGAGCCAAACAAATGAAGATCCCCTATGTTTTACAGCATATCCTAGTGCTTTACAGCAATTTCCAAATGGAACATGCCTATGTTACTTTACAAAAACTTAAATCTCGTTATTTATTCCAGTGCTCGTGGTTTGTTTCTGCCCATTCCTTGGGATAATACTTTAGAAGGTGACATTATGCTTAGTCAGCACCATCATCATAAATTTAACAGAATCTATTTAAAATTGAATTACTACTTTGAAATAGAATTCCAAGTCATAAATCAACTTTCTGCTAAGCAAAGAGTAGCACTTTCTTCCATCTTCCTAAACATAGCCCATTTATTAAGCCTTAAATTTACATGTAGAAGAACTCCAGTTAGGGAAAGACTAACTTCTTGTCCTACTCTTGATTCACTCCCTTCTGGAAGAGAAAGCAATCATTTATCTAATAGGCCAGTTATTGTGGAAGAGTTGGGCATGTTTCATTGATTGCCTTTCTTCCTGTCACTACATGATAACCATGACTAGTCATATAAATTGGTTTAATCCACACAGGAAATATAAAGAAGCCCTTTCAAATGCAGGTGTGAAGCCACATCCTACATTCAGTCTGATCACTAATAAAAATGACATTTTGATTTCCATGCATTGATCATAGCTTATTTATTTATTGTTTCTGAATGTGGACTCTTGGGGGGAAAGGACATTGTGTATTAGCCCCTAAAAACTACATCATCATTCAGACTTATTGTGGTCCTTCATCCTGATATTCTGGAAAGGAAGTGGAGATGCAACGGGGGTGGGGATTAAGGGGATAGGAAAAGAATAAATGAAACAAGATGGGATCAGGAGGGAGACAAACCAAAAGAGACTCTTAATGTCATAAAACAAACTGAGGGGGGTGGGGGGGAGGGGGCTTGGCAGAGGGGGGTGGGGTTACATTATATGTTTAAATAAAAAAAAAGTGAGTAATTTTCTGTTTTAAACACAACTCTTTTGACTTTGAGGATAATGCTTTTTCATTCTTTACAGGGCTTTGCTGAGTCCTTCATTTTAGCCTGTCCTCATAAAGCAGTCCTCCCAAGTTCATATAGTTATAGCTGTACTCCTATAGTAATTTCTTCTTTTTTTTAAGTTTATTTATTTATTTAAGTAATCTCTATCTCCAGTGCATGGCTTGAATTCATGACACTAAGATCGAGTCACATGTTCTTCCAACTGCTGCTGGAGAGGCATGCCCTTGTTGACAGGGCCTAGCATTTTATTGCCCATTTAAGATGTATTGCCAAATCAGACTGTTGTTTTAAGGGAACATTCTCCACACTCTGATTCTTAGGTTTCTTTCCTTGGAACTCAAAATCATAAGCAGGATCAGTAAAAGTTTTTGTATTCAACAATTGGGAAAAAAAATTTACATTCACATGAAATAACTATTAAAATCAATGAAGTTCCAGTCCACAAAATAAGCCTTAAATTTTTTAAAGTTCTGGTTACCATATGGAACATATTTTCACACCATGATATAATTAAATAACAATAAGATAACCAAAACAGAAGGTGCAATCCTCAACTCACTTCATGAGAATGCATTATCTGATCACCAAAACCATATATGGAGAGAACAAGAAAAAATTTATAGGACAACTGCATTAATGAGAGCAGATACAAATTCCTACAAAAAAATTAACAAAATAATTCAAGTAATGTATTAAAAGAATAATACAGATTTATCATGTCTGATTCATCACAAAAATACAGTATAAGGTTGTTTTGGAAAGTCAATTAACAAAGTTCATAGATTGAAGAAGTAAAGCCACATCACTCAATAGATGCAGAAAAAGCACTCAAAATTAAGCATCTACTCATGATCAAAACCACTGATAAAGTAATAATAGAAATAGAAGGAAACTTTTTTTTTTTTTAACCAAGTAAGGGACACCTATTAAAAAACCTACAGCACATGTTTTTAAATGGTGTCACAACAATAACAAATCCAATAAACTATGGAAGGTCTTTATGGAGAAAATTGCAAATATTCTTGAAAAGGCATGACAGATAACCTAAAGAAAAAATCTTAGATAGAAAGATTCAATAGCATTAAGATTTTAAATCTCTCCAGACTTGTTTATACCTTAGATTCAAAACAATTCAAAGTAAAATTGCAAAAGGATATTCCATGAAACTTAATAAGCTGAATCTAACATTTATAAATAATTGAATATGAATATAAAAAAGACCTTTATCTCATTCCATAAATAAAAATATAATTTCAAAAGGATTAAGAACATAAATGTGAACAGCAAAACTACAAAAAGATTTTAGTATGAAATAGGAGAATAACCTCATAACATTAGAGCAGAAATCATTAATAAACAAAAAGCAAAAATACTGTTAAATTTAAGAACAGTAAAGATTTTCATAAAAGACACAATAAAGAGTAACCACAAATGGACAGGGATATTTGCATGTAACTAACAAATCTAACATTCTGAGTATTTGTAACTCTCCTACAAATCAATATTTAAAAGATAAACTAATAGGGATACCTGAGTAGCTCATTCGGTGAAGTATCCCAATTTTGATTTTGGCTCAAATCATGATTTTAGGGTCCTGAGATTGAGCCCTGGGTGTGGAAGCTGCTTAAGAGTCTCTCTTCCTCTCCTGCTGCCCCTCCCTCACCATGTCTCTCCCTTTCTCTCTCTTCTAAAAAAACAAAGCACAGAACAAAACAAAACTAAAACTAAACTATAGAAAACAGGCAACAGACTTGAACACACACTTCCGAAAGAAGAAATCCAGGTAATCCATAAAGAAAGGAGAAGGGGAGAAACTTATTCAGAGGCAGAAAATTAAAACCACAGTGAGACAAAATTACAAATGCTTGAGATCTTGCCATTTGCAGCAACATGGTTGGACCTAGAGGGTATTACACTAAACGAAGTAAGTCAGAGAAAGGCAAATATCATATGATCTCACGCAATTGTGGAATTTAAGAAACAAAACAGATGAACACAGGGGAAGAGAAGAAAAAACAAAAACCCCACATTGCAAGGGCTGGCCTAGATTTGAAACAATAGGAACTGTCATACTCTGCTCTTGGATATGTAAATTGGTACAACTTTGGAACAGTCTGGCACGATGTAATATAATTAAGTATAGGCATAGCTGACGATTGTACTTCTAAAAACACACTTGAGAGAAATCCTTAAATGTGCACTAAAGGCAACCCTAAAAAAATTTTCATCTGAAGAATATTTGACACCATAAAAGAATGTAACTCAAATTTCCCTCCATGGTAAAATGTCTAAATAAGGTGTTGTATATTAACACAATAAAATATCATATAGCAGGGAAAATAAAGAAATGCAGCTATATATGTCAACATGGACAAATATCAAAACAAAATTTTTGCTGAAAGAAGTCAAGAAGAATTCATACATGTTTTTTTAAAAAATAAAATCATAGAACCATCTACACTAAAACAAGAGCATTTTGAATAATACATAGAGATTATAAGGAAAAGCAAGGGGATAAATAGACCAGAATTCAGTCTACAGATTACTTCTGGGACTGAGGCATAAAAGGGATGCATGCAATTTGAGAGCAAGAACACTGGGGAATTCTATAGTGTCGCTAATATTCTATTTCTCCATCTGGTGCCAACAGGAATGTTCATTTCATTTTTCTTTTAACTGAACATAGATAAATCTATAGGCTATTTTGTATGTGTGATGTAATTCTCAATAAAACATTTAAATACACATTTTCTAACTGTTGTTTTAGAATGTAAGAAGTTTTTCAGAAACTGGGTTATCAAAGGATATAAATACTTAAAAAATCCTATTTAACACAAGAAGTATATTTAAGTGTAAAGTTTAAGGTTGTTTTTGAAATAACCAATCCATTCTCTTTATTAGTTTGGCAGATATTTTGTATCCTTAACCTATTTCAGAATCTTTTAAAATGTAAAGGTAACATGGATATATAACATAAGCCATGTCATACCATTATTTTGTCACAAGAGGGACTAGATAGTCAGAAAGTACAGTTTTCCCCTTTGGTCTTAAGAATATTTCACTGTCTTAACATTTATGTTTTACACACTGTTTATTCCTATAAGGGTATGTGTTACAGAGTATAGGACAGAGTATAGGACATATATTTCATATCAGCAAAAACCTTAAGATAAGTACTAGTATGCCATTTTACTTCTAAATGGATGGAGACTGCATAGAAATTATTTAACTTACTGAGCTATGGTCATTTTGTTTTGTTTTGTTTTAACTGCTTTACAGGAATAATTGTTTTCATTTTGTATTAGTGCTAAAAATGTTAAATACTGAATGGCTTTTCACATTTATTTGTTTATTTATTTTTCTTATTTGATTTCAAGATGCTTGTGAGCATTTGAAACCAGTCCCAAATTTTAGAAAATGAATCAAAGTAATTATGGATCTATGGTTAGAACAAAAACATTCATATCCACGTGACCAGCGGTTTTCAAACTCTGCTCTAAGCACTTTTAAGTGTTTCTGGAAGCTCTTACAGGGTCCACAATACAGGAGAAGGTGGGGCACTTCTTTATAGGGACGGTTCTTCATTTAACATTTTAAGTGCTGAACTCTTTTATAAAGCTTTTATTTGTAGAAATAGTAAACTACAAATAGTTTGAAAACCAGTGGACAGGATTGATAGGAAATAATAGTAGAATTGGTTAAAACATATAAAATGATTTCAGGTGTTACCTCATTAGCTTTTATCAAGTAGTGTATGTCTTATTCACCCTGTATCCCCAGTACAGAGAAAAAATAACAATGATTATGCATAAAGCAATCAAATTTACTCAAATAATAAGTGTTAAATAAACAAACTGGTCTGGAAGATAGGCAGAGCAGGTATTATCCAAATCTCATCAAAAAGAAAGAGAAGATCAGAATGACAACGGTCCTATGAACGCTCACAGTAGAAGAATCAGATAGAATCTCTTTCATATCCTGGTTCCTAATCAAATCTTGGGGAAATAATGGAAGGAAGGAACATAGAACGAGGGAAGAAGGAAGGAAAAAAGGATTTATTTTGTTTTCCACCACTACAGCTACCTCTTAGTTGCTTGAGCAAAAAAGATCAATAGTAGGAAAGAAAGAAAAAAATGCTATTTTCATTTATTTTACCTTTATTTTTGAAAAAATGCATTGGTATTATTTTTTTATTTACATTCCATTAGCCAAGATGTAGTACCTCATTAGTTTGCATTAGTACTCTTAACCAATAAATGTTCTGTTCTAATTTATAATGATGCATGAGACCATCATACTTTCCTCTTAAAAAGCAGAAGTGTGACTTTTCCTGCCACCATCCAACCTGCAGGTGCTTTGGGAGGTTAGTTCACATGTGTGGCACTACTCTTTTTCCCAGCTGCCATTTCCTTCCCCTTCTCACCAGTCCTTTAAACACCCAAAGGGGTTAGTTTCTCATTTCCTCTTCTTACTTGTCTGGAACTTCTCCTGAGCACTCTCCTCCACCCTGAGGCAGCTTCTATCTTACCCTTTTCCTGGACGTTTGATGGAGGTAGTCAGTATAGGAATTGAAAGGTTCAAGGAATAAAAAATCCTATCAGTCTGATTTTTTAAAATATATATCAACAGGGACACCTGGGTGGCTCAGTGGTTAAGCGGCTGCCTTCGACTCAGGTCATGATCCCAGCGTCCTGGGATCGAGTCCCACATCGGGCTCCTTGCTCGGCAGGGAGCCTGCTTCTCCCTCTGCCTCTGCCTACCACTCTGTCTGTCTGAGCTCGCTCTCTCTCTCTCTCTCTCTCTCTAATAAGTAAATAAATAAATTTAAAAAAAATAAAAAAATATATATATATATCAACAATGTTACCCTCAGACATAAGCTCTAAATCACACAAATATATTCATATGTTATTGCTCTGGTAATAAATTACCTTAAGCTTCTGGACTTAAAAACACAAATTTATCATCTCACAATTCTGTAGGCCAGACGTCCAATATAACCTCAGCAATCACCATATACCAATCTACACAACTTTTCTCCTTTCCAATTAGGGACAGCCATGTGATTGATTGTTAGGCACTGTGTAGCCTCTAAAATTGTCCCTGCTAGCTGCTCTGTGCTCTCTTTTGCCCAATCTGCCAGCTAGCTATGGAAGAAGTCAAGAGGTCACCGGGCTGCACTCCTTGGAGGCTCTAGAGGAGAATTCATTTCCTACTCATTCAGGTTGTTGGCAGAATTCAGTCTGTTTTGGTAATAGGGCAGAATTCAGTCTGTTTTGGTTCTCTTTTGAGAACTTCTAGCACTCACAGCATTCTTTTTTTTTTTTTTTAGATTTATTTATTTGAGAGAGAAAGAGCATATACAAGAAGAGGGGAAGGGGCCAAAGGAAAGGAGAGAGAGAATTCTCAAGCAACTCCCCACTGAGGGCAGAGCAGACACAGGGACCCTGAGATCATGACCTGAGCAGAAATCAAGAGTCAGAGGCTCAACTGACTGAGCCACCCAGGCACCCCTACCATTCCTTGGTTCTCGATTCTTTCCTTCATCCTCAAAGCCAGAGGTGGTGGGTTAAGCCCTTCTCAGAGTGCAGCTCTCTGCATCTTCCACTTTTACAGAGACTAGACTAGATTGGGCCTACCTAGATAACCCGGGATAATCTTTTCATCTCAAGGTCCTTTTTAATTCTATCGGTAAAGTCTCTTTTGCTGTGTAAGGTGACATACTTATGGATTTTGTGGGTTATGGTGTGGACATCCTTGAGGAGACCTTATTCTTACTACCACAAGGAAAATAACTGTTTAAAACAAAAGTCTATAAATTATATGAATAATAATAAAAAATATGAGGTTTTTAAAATTTTTTCCAATAATAATTATTTATAATTACATCAGAATACTTAAGCACTGGTCATATACATATTTCCTATGTCTCATCAACTTTTTTAAAAGATTTTATTTATTTATTTGACAGACAGAGAACACAAGTAGGCAGAGAGACAGGCAGAGAGAAAGAGGAGGAAGCAGGCTTCCCGCTGAGCAGAAAGCCTGATGTGGGGCTCGATCCCAGGACCCTGATACCATGACCTGAACCAAAGGCAGAGACTTTAACCCACTGAGCCACCCCGGAGCCCATCATCAACATTTATTTTACACTAATTTTACAGATAACATGTGTCCCCTTTGATTATCAAGTTGAAAAATATATAGTCAATATTGTATCCAAAAATCCAGAAGGACAAATGATGGACCTCACTTAAGAGGGTATGTTTTTCAGAAATGTGAAGAGTAGGGGCTCCTGGGTGACTCAGTGGACTAAGCCTCTGCCTTTGGCTCAGGTCATGATCTCAGGGTCCTGGGATGGAGCCCCACATCGGGCTCTCTGCTCAGCCGGGACCCTGCTTCCTTCTCTCTCTTTCTGCCTGCCTCTCTGCCTACTTGTGATCTCTCTCTGTCAAATAAATAAATTTAAAAAATTAAGAAAAGAAATGTGAAGAGTAGCAGAGGTATGACTAAGTTAAGGATAAGCGCTAAATACTTTCTTTCCTGGATTTTCCTCTATTGATCAAAGTGTTGTTTAGCAGACAGCCTTATAAGATCATATATATGCTATCTGCATTGACTTGCAAAACCAAGAGCCAGCCTGTAAAGGCAGATGGATGTGAATCAACAGAAAAGAAGCCTGAATTAGGTAAAAACAAACAAACGAACAAACAAATAAAAAACATAACGTGGCCCTGTGCCTGGTTCCTACAGTATCATTGAGGGATAAGTTCCAAATCAGGTTCATGCTTATTTTTATCATCATTGCCTACACAATACTAAGCACAGTTCCTGGCATATATAAAGCATTATGCAAATATTAATTACTATCAAATTTATTAGTTTGATTACAGTCAAGCTGTGTTTATGGAATGTTCTATGTACAGTAGATACAGTAATAAAAATATTCCATGTTTCCATTATTCTCTATATTTCTCAGAGCTTTTAAATCAATTATTTACTTAATAGTGATATGAAGAACACTGATTAGACCTGGTAGTTAAGGTTAAAACTTGGTGTCAGTAAAAATAAGAGATTTTTTTCCCTCTAATTATTTACATTAAATAATTACTCATCTGAGAGTACTAGGATTTTGACTTGGTAGAACGAAGGGATGGCAATAGCAAATCAAATTAATATGTTTCTTCTTTCTAAAAGGAGATTTTACAAAACATACAAGCTAGAAGTCCTCTCATCCTAAGAATGAAGCTAATTTTTTCCAAATAATATTTGACACAGAGAATATGTGACAGACATAGACCATTGTGTACAAAGCTTCCCTGGGTAAAATCCAAGTGAAGACATGAGAAGTACACTTAGTCCACAGTCAGTTTTGGCATCAGTACTTTCTCCTCCCCCACCACCATTCTTGCCTAGAAAAACCATTCTGAGTCATAGATTGGGGAAAACCACTGACCTAGTGTAATTGTCATCCATTAACAGAGGAATACACCAACATTTGAAGAGAGAAAGGGACTTACCCAAGCTAAACACTTAACAGATTGGTATGCTGGTAAGACCCCACTTTTCATCTGCACTGTTTGATTTTAGATAAGTAATTTAATTTCTCAAAGCTTCCAATTCCTCAGATATAAAATGGAGGCAGTTAGACCCACTTTGACCAATGACCAAAGAATAAGAGATACTGTCTGGCACACAGTGGGTGGTAGGGAATGATAACCCTCATGTGTATTCCAACTCCCAAAGAAAACCCCCAGATCTGCAAGAAATAAAAGAGCAAAACTCATTAATTGATAACCTGGAGCTTAGCTTAAAAATAATCTTCTTGGTTTGTTTCAGGAAAGTACTAGACCATCCAAAAAGACGATTTGGTATTCCTGTGGATCGGATTGGTGGAAACCGTCTCTCAAATTCCAGAGGCTAATTGATTCTAACCAGGAATACAATTTGGGTATGTAACAGTATATGTAAGCTTCTGATTAACATTTCACAATGAGTTCACTGATCCATCTTGATTGCCCTTTTAATTTCCTAGCTTATAAATTCACTGTTTCGACTTTTCTGTACTCAATTAGTATATTGATGCAAGTATATTAAATGACATTTAAAAAGCAAAGGAATGTCCTAGATCTACTTCACCATAAAAAAAAAAGATTCAATTATCCCCACAGATTCTTATATAACTAGGGGATACTAATATATGAACAATGGTTAAAATTCTAATTGACATAATAAATCACCTTCATAC
>RCUC01069897.1:0-31558 GCA_003697995.1 Taxidea taxus jeffersonii | reverse complement strand
AGCGGGATGCCTGGGTGGCTCTGTCATTAAGTGTCTGCCTTCAGCTCCTGGGATGGAGTCCTGCATGGGCTCCTTGCTCAGCGGAGAGCCTGCTGCTCCCCTCTGCCTACTCTGCCTGCTGCTCCCCCTGCTTGTTCGCTTGCTCTCTCTCATTCTCTGACAAATAAATAAATAAAATCTTTTTTTAAAAAAGATTTTATTTATTTATTTGACAGATCACAAGTAGGCAGAGAGGCAGGCAGAGAGAGCTTAGCAGGGAGCCTGATGCAGGGCTCGATCCCAGGACCCTGGGATCATGACCTGAGCCAAAGGCAGAGGCTTTAACCCACTGAGCCACCCAGGCACCCCAATAAAATCTTTAAAAAAGAAAAAAGAGTAAGTGTAGTGATAAAGGAAAAAATTTAAATATCTAAGTATTTCACAGCGGTTTAAGTTTAAATGTAACAGTAAGTTTTGTATTCATTCTGAGGTTTCATTTGTGTGTTTCTGCTTTTTAAGGTACTTGTAGCCTTTAAACGATTCAGATATAGGACATTCGTGACTTTAGCAGTATCCAGTTAGTTTGGAAATTAATGTTAAAATGTCTGGAAAATCTATTTGTTAACTCAATCAGCTTTAATTTTTTTAGTTTTATAATAAGGGAGAATTTGAATTTTTAGAGAAATACTGTTTAATCTATTTATATAATTAATAAATCAAGCATTAAAAAAAGTACAGATAGCAGAAAGGCAAGGCACCTTTTGTGGACACAGGCCCCCTCAGACACTAAGGAATTTAATCAGATGTAAGCATTCCACAGAGATTCGTGGAGGAGATGTGGAAAGCAGCAGAGTGTAGGAGACATGAGTCAGAAGCCTGGTACCAGTCGCTGTCCTGACTCCCTCTAGCGGCTCAGACTGCAAAGCCTACCTTTCCCGGAGCACCAGAAAGATGCTTATTGTAGGTCATCTCACTCTCCAGGAAGTTTTATTTGATTAGCGAGATAACAGTAACAACAACGATGACAACAACAATAATACAATAATAAAAGGTCCAGAATTTCTTCCACCAAGGTTCCTTCCTATGAGGCATTCATCCAGGCTTTGCACAAACACTCCCTAGTCACTAGGCATTACAATCTGCTTTGAGTACCCCTAACGAAGACAAAATGATTGCTGCTTTTCTGTGGACACTCCTTCCCTGGACCCTGTACTCAGTGGCTCTGCGTTTGCCCTCTGGAGCAGCACAGCACAGTTCTAATCTCTCTTTCACACAGCACTTCAAATATTTGTAAAGAGCTTCTTGTCACCCCCCCCCCTCACTTCCACACCCTTTAAAAAGGTTATCTTCTCCAGGCCAATGGAGCTATTCCTTTCAACTGCTCTTCCTTTGACCCAGTTTCCAGTTTCTGTTCCAGTTATTTTCCTCTGGAGGCATTTCTGCTTTGTCAACATCTGCCAAAACCAAACTGACCATAGGGACTGCACTCGTGCCCTGGGACGTGACCCACCTGTCCCACAGATGGTGGGGGCTGCCGCGGCCCTCCCTACACATGCCACTACTGGGGTTCAGTGCTCTTCGGAGGAGCTTTGCCAAATGACAGACAGGAAGCTGAGATTTCTCCTGTCTGGGTCTTCCCCACCTGAGGCAAGTTCATACTTGCCTTACTCTATCCCTTTTGCAGTCCTGAAGCATTTTCTATAGTTGGGCAGAACTCCCCAGTTTCCCAAATAATAATGTATTCAAACAATGGAAGGCAGATGACCAGGTCCTGGTAAACTTTGCCTGCTGCTGATCAGAGCACTTAAAAAAAAAAAAACAAAAAACAAGAATGACCTACTCCCTTGTGAGAGGGAAGCGTGGCCTCCCGAGAATGGATTCTGATCTTCAGGTTGGAGACATCAACGAGCCCAAGTCCCTTCTGTTGTTGTTTAAACTAATTTTCTCTCATATTGCTCTGTGGGGACACTGAGGAAAAAAGAGACTTGGTGTCAATAATGTAACATCTTTTTATAGTTTCAAGACTGATATTCAGGCTCCTCACACCTCACTTCTCTGAACTAATGTAGACATTTCCCTGAAGGGCTATTTTTCAAAACCTTTCATCATTTACTTTGTCTCCCCTGGCTCCTTTCCAATGTCTCTGTAGCATCCTCCACTCATGGATCCCAGGACTGAACAGTATGTTTTAATGACTGATATTGGCTATAGATTAAGAATTATATCAGTGAAAATATTTCCATTATAACATAGCTCATTGTTACTAAGATTTATATGCCTAAGGAGTCCCTGGCTGGCATATATAGGTTATGTCTCCAAACTTGCTTTGTAGATCAGATATCTGGGCACATTTTTCCACAGAAACCATGTCATATCTGGTACTTGGGCTCCCAGCCCAGCCAACAAAAGCCAATTTAATTCACAGAGCAATAAAGCTATCAGGCTGAATTTACAAAATAAGAATTCTCTGATCTTAAGAATAAGAGACGCAAAAAGATAGAATGGCAATTTCTTCTTTTGTTTCTCAGCAGAGGCTATTGCTTGAGCTGGGAGACTCTTTGGGTATTTCCCTCAATCTTTTCTGGCCTTCTCCCACTTCTTTGGGTCCTTACCCCAATAGCCTAGTGTTACCCAAAGTCTCCTACCTTGCTGCCACACTTAGATCTCCCCACCCCCCCCCAATTCCCTCTGCTTAGTACATCTTGGTTCCCTCTCCCACAACACAAGCAACCCACTCTCCTAGTGAAGCTAAACTCAGGTAGGTGTTAGGATGAACCAACTGCCATAGATGAGTTGTTCTCAATCATGCCTCTGGTTTTCCGTGGGTACATTAGTTCTCCACAAGATTCTCGTTTGTGCACTTTCAGGCAGGGTCAGGAAACGAAAAACTATGTGAATATGGAAGCCATTATATTAGGTTTGCTTGTTCTGTCTACTTGTGAGTCTATTCCAAATGGTACCTGCTTTCCCTCCTTCCTCTATTTCTTCCTCTATTTCTGAATCACAGATCATATGTTTGAGACAGTTTTTCAGCAGTTACAAGATTTTTAAAATCGTTTTTGAGAAATTGGCATTCTTTGGAGAAAGTTAGTGAAAGCAACCAGAGCAAAAAAAAAAAGACTACATACTGTAGGATTCCAGTATTCTAGATTGTATAAAATTCTAGAAGAAGCAAACTAATCTATAATGATAGAAAGCAAATCAATGTTTACTCAAGTTCATGGGAAAAGGGAGAAATGGATTACAAAGGAGTGTGAGGAAACTGTTAGAGGCAATGAAAATGTCCATTGTCCTGATTGTGGTAAAGGTTTCATGGGTATACACCTGTCAAAACTTATCACACTGTACACTTTTTTTAAATTTTTTTTAAGATTTTATTTATTTATTTGACAGATAGAAATCACAAGTAGGCAGAGAGGCAGGCAGAGAGAGAGAGGAGGAAGCAGGCTCCCTGCTGAGCAGAGAGCCCGATGCGGGACTCGATCCCAGGACCCTGAGATCATGACCTGAGCCGAAGGCAGAGGCTTTAACCCACTGAGCCACCCAGGCGCCCCCACACTGTACACTTTAAATATGTATAGATTATTGTACAGCAATTATGCCTCAATAAAGTTATACGAAAAGGAAAATGCAAAAAGGCTAATCTGTATGTGTATATATGTTCCCTCTCAGAGTTGATTTTTTTAATTATATTTGCCTCAAGTGTTGTTTACAGAAAAGAAATGAAATAAAACAGATAATAGTGAAGTCTCCACCCTCAGTTCCATTTCTTCACCCCAATCCCTAGAAGCAACTATCAGGAATTTAGTATGTATCCCCGTCTCTCCCTTTGTAATAACTTCATATGCATACATATGTATTAGACAACATATATAATTTCTGTGTGCTTTAAAATTTACATAAATGAGAGCATATACATTTTATTCCACAAATTTCTTTTTTCTTTCAAGTTGACATTATGTAGAGAGATATTTTACATATGGATATATATTATAGTTAAATGGTATCTATTCCTCCTAAAGACTATTATAATAATTCATATCATAATATAATGAAATATTATGATAATCCATATCAAAATATACTAAGGTATTGCGATAATTCCTATCACAATATAATGTGAATATATCACACTTTATTTACCCATTTCCTCTCTAATAGGTATTTCAGTTGTTTTCAATATTTCATAATTATAAGCAATATTGCAATAAGCTGCAAGGTCCTCACAACAAGTCTCATGGTACTGGCTGTAGGAGTTACTAGGTAGTGACCACCAAGTGCACAGATAGGTTTTCTGTGAGTCAGAGGTTGATAAGGCAAATGTCCTGCTTCTATGAACTGCACAAAAACAGCCAAAGTTGGATATGACAGTGCCTCCAGACTGCAGTGTAACAAAGCAGCTCTGTGAGGTATCCTGCAGAGTTGAGGATGATTCAAAGGACATTCCAGTGGCTGACAGAGTTTAAATCTGACTTGGACACACTAGGAATCCAAAACAGATGACCTTCCATGAGGCAGGTGGGGCAAATGCTCATGCAACAAGCCAAGAGCAATTCAACTATACCCATTGCTATTTAAATTCTTGAGAGTTTTAATGTTAACTGAGCATCAGAAAGAGTATATTCAGGGGTGCCTGGGTGGCTCAGTCAGTTGAGCATCCAACTCTTGGTTTTAGCTCAAGTCATGATCTCCAGGTCATGAGATCAAGTCCCAGCTTGGGCTCCATGCTCAGCATGGAATCTGCTTGAGATTCTCTCTTTCCCTCTCCCTTGCCCCTCCCTCTGCTCGCATGCTCACTCTCTCTCTCCCCCTCAAATAAATTAATAAAACCTGGAAAAAAAGAAATCATATATTCACTGCTTCTAGATTATTAAGTTTGATATTTATGTATTAAAACTATGCTGTTTATAGCAATATTTGGATCCTTCCACTGTCCTTAATTTTTACTTTCTTGATTTAGTAAAGTCTTGAATGGAGCATATTAAAACCTCCATCCCTGGAGCACCTGGGTGCCTCAGTTGATTAAGGGTCTTGGCTTTTGATTTTGCCTCAGGTCATAATCTCAGGGTTGTGGGATCAAACCCTGCCTTAGGCTCTGTGATCAGCAGGAAGCTTCTAGAGATTCTCTCTCTCTCTCTTTCCCTCCCCCATACACACTTTCTCTCTAAAAGAAATAAATAAGGGACACCTGGGTAGCTCAGTCAGTTGAGCCACTGCCTTTGGCTCAGGTCATGATCCCAGGGTCCTGTGATTGAGTCCCACATTGGGCTCCTTGCTCAAAGGGAGCCTGCTTCTCTCTCCGCCTCTTCCTGCCACTCTGCCTGTTTGTGTGCTCTCTCTGACAAATAAATAAATAAATAAAATCTTTAAAATAAATAAATAAATATTTTAAAGATATTATTTAAAAAAACAAATGTCCATTGCTCTTGTGTTTCTAAAAATTACTGCTTCGTATATTTTGATACGTACTGATTCAGCATAGACATATTCCCAAATGTTAGAACTTTGTTGTGAGTTTTACCTTCCATTGTTATAAAATTATATCTCAAGAGTGTGGAGGAACTGTGGACTCTGAGAAACAAACTGAGGGTTTTGGAGGGGAGAGTGGTGGTGGGGGTTGGGTGAGACTGGTGGTGGGTATTAAGGAGGGCATGTATTGTATGGAGCACTGGGTGTGGTGCATAAACAATGAATGCTGGAAAACTGAAAAAAAAAGTTAAAATTAAATTTTAAAAAATTCAAAATGTTTAAAACAGATGGCTTTGATGAATAAAATCAATTATCTTTTTTTGTCTTAAAAAAAAAAGAGTATGGAAGAAGAACATCCAACAATTCAGCGAACTAAGATGATGCAGAAGAGTTCCCCTTCCACTACTACTATTATTACAGAGAAACACTGGATGAAATAGTTGTATTTATAACCGAGAAAGAGAATAGGAGCTCTCCAGAATACAAAAGCAAAGAGGGAACTCAGAGACTGGGTGGTATGTAAGGGCTAACACCACCATAGCCTGTTCAGGGTTTGGACCAGCTCTAGGCCATAAGTGTTCCTGGTATTTTAACACCCTGGCCAGCCAACATGTGTTGTCTGGTGTGAGCAAGGAAGACAACTGGGATTGAGCATGCTCCAAAATCTAAGTTCCTGGGTGCTAGGCTATTGGCAAAAATAATGTCAGACAAATTCCTATATCCTCAGGCTACAAGTGAAAACAAAAAAGTTCATCCAGAAAAACATGGAACCAAGCCTATGCCATATATTGACATGAGTTCTGAGTTTTCACTGTGAAGTAGAAATATCAAGCTGAGAAAAAGCATAAAAGCTGGTTGAGGACCGGTGATATCTCTAGGATTCGAGCAGAAGCAAATTCACACAGTCAAGGGACAACCTAACAGCCCCAAGGTACAAAGCTCTTCCCCAGGGGGAAAATATCCATGCTGACTATATATAAGTTCATAACAAAAATTACAAACCACAGGAGGAAAGCACCTTGCATGTGGGATCACAAAATTAGGTCTGATCAGGAGAATTAATCTCCTCCAGATTGGAGAAAATAGATTTACAGATGATGATATAATAAGTATGTTTTAAGTGACTTATAAGGGGGCACCTGGGTGGCTCAGTGGGTTAAAGCCTCTGCCTTCGGCTCAGGTCATGATCCCAGGGTCCTGGGATCAAGCCCTGCATCAGGCTCTCTGCTCAGCAGGGAGCCTGCTTCCCCCTCTCTCTCTGCCTGCCTCTCTGCCTACTGTGATCTGTCTGTCAAATAAACAAATAAAATCTTTTAAAAAAATGACTTATAAGATTTTTTTAAAAAGGAATAGAAAATAGAATGAAAAACTGGAAAATATGTAAAAAGAAAGAGAGATTTAGAAAATGACCGAGCAATTCTTTTGTAAATGAAATTTAAATTAATTTAAAGTCAAAACTAAAGATATTTAATACCTGAATAGAAAATAAGGAAACTGGAACAAAGGAAATGACTCAGAGTACAGCAGAGAGAAAAACGGGAAAAAAAATGAATGAGAGTTTTAACAATCACAAAGGACAGAATCATAAATGATAGAAAGGATATCCAATAAGAGTTATAGAAGGGGTGAAGGGCACTTGGGTGGCTCAGTCGGTTAGGCGTCTGACTCTTGATTTCAGCTCAGATCATGATTTCAGGGTCATGAGATCAAGCCCAGTGTCAGGCTCCGTGCTGGGCATGGAGCCTACCTAAGATTCTCTCTCTCCCTCCTTCTGCCCCTCCCGCCCCAGCTTGCACTCTCTCAAAAAAAAAAGAGTTACAGAAGGAATGAGTAAAAAGCGGGAAGGAGGTAATACGGGACTCATGATTAGCTTTTTCAGAACTGACAAAAGACAGGGATTCTTCAGTTGACAAGCATACTATATTAGTACCTATTGCACAACAAACCACCCCAAAACTGAGCAGATTAAAACAACAATCCTTTAAATCATAATTCTGTGGAATTAAAGCAACCCTTTGTTTAAATCGTAGTTTTGAGGGAGAACAACTTGGGCGTGGCTCAGCTGAGAGTTTATGGGCAGATGCGGTCAGTGGGCAGTGGCCCTCACATTAGCTGACTGAGAAATCAAGAAGAGAATGAGGCTCAGCCCGTGAGGGCTCCCTGCAGAGCACTCTCTGTTTTACTTGGCAACTATCATGCCAAAGACAAGTGAGCAGCGATCGAAGGCCTCTGTGTCCTGATTTAATGTTTTGCAGCTGGGTTTTCAAATGTGCTGTTGTATACATGTTCTGCCCTTCCACAGAGATTGCGACAGATGTTGACTTACTGGGAACAACCTGGTTTTAAGAGGGGAGTTGGAATCGTTTTCATTAATAACCTGGTGTTTCTTTGCCTCGCTCTGTTGTAAGCTTGAGGTGGCTAATTGTTGGTTTTACCTATGACCACTTCACCTTCTAAATTCAGTTCAAAGGAACTAAATAAAAAACAAATCTCGTTGGTCAGTGTTAAATTTTGCTCTGCTCGGACTGCAGCACTAAGATTTTGTGTGTGTATGGATTATGGTTAATATTTATAAGAATCAACCGGAATTATATTTACATAATCTTGTAGATGGATGGATGTGGAAAATATGAAAGATGGGTCTGGACTGTGGAAAATAAAAGGAGGTTGGAAAATTGGAAGTACATATCAATTAAAAGGAGAAAACGACAAGATTTTCCTATTTGGGATTTCCTAAACCATAAATCACTATTCCTCTCCAAGTAGTGGAAGCTAATGAGTAATTTGTCTTTCCTAAATAAACTCCACATTCAAGTCTTTGATAAACTCATAGGAAATAAGGAAATCCTTTTAATAAGTACAATAGATTTCAGAGTGAGCGTAGCCTATTTACATCTGTTCTGGAAACTCTCTGTCCGGGAAAGGGCTCTTGGGCAGGTAATCCTCACACAATTGTTCTACTCAAAATATATAAGCTATTGGGCAAAAAAACCTGAGTGGCAAGAAAGAAAGGTATCACCAATCCTAGCTAACATAACCACTAACGTAATCCATTTAGGATTAAGGCAGGACCAGAAGATGAAGAGTTGGGAAGGGTGGGGACAAGAAACCATTTATGTGCTTCAGGGCGAGACCGGCTGGGAAGATGGCACTCCACGCTCCAGATTTCCTAGGATGGCACCTGTTTTAAACATTCAGACTGGAGTGTCCTTGTACTTGTCATATTAGATGTGCAGATGGTTTTGAAAATTTGGTCACTATCAACACAGGGAGTCTAAGGGGCTGGGGAAGTGCCAGGAGCCTTTCCTGTTGCCTGGGTAACCATTGTTACTTTCAGTGATTCTGGGGTGTCTGTGCCTTTGCTCTTATTACTCTGTATTTTTGTGCACCCCCCCAACCGGCTTGAACTTTTCAGACTTCGAAGTCTGTTCTTAGCTTTGATGATGACCAGTCTCTAGCCATACAACCCCACATCCCTCATATCCTATTTTACTCCTGCAGAGGAAACACCCAAATTAGACATGATCTACAAAGTGTGGGGACAAAGGAGAGCTCCTAACTAGAACAGGAGTGTGACTCTGAAATTTCAATAAGCCTTCTCTGCAGGGTACACAGAAGGCACTTGGTAACTAACCACTTGTGCTTCTTCGTGTTAAGACACCGAGAACCAGAAAACAGTCTTCCCTGGGGCAGTGGCATCAAGACAGGCCTGACATGGCCACAAGGAAAGCTTGGACAGAAATTCAAATAAGCTGCTTCAACTTTGATTCTGCTTTGCCCAGCCCATCAATACTAGCACATCTCATATCTGTTCCTTCTTCCACATATGACTGAGTCTGCTCTCAACCCAATCACCAGTTCCCATTCCAATTTTTTAAAAGATTTTATTTATTTATTTGACAGAGAGAGAGAGAGAGCACAAGCAGGGGGAAGGGCAGAGGAGTAGCAGACTCCCCCCTGAGCAGGGAGCCTGATGTGGGCCTCCGTCCCAGGACCCTGGGATCATGACCTGAACTGAAGGCAGACACCTAAATGACTGAGCCACCAGGTACCCCTCCCCCTTTCCATTTTTGAACTGGTCATTTGGAAAAGAGCTCTTTCCCAGCTCATTTTCCTGACTTTGGCATTCAGTCCAGTTGCATCTGTGGACACCTCCCCTGCTGGACTCCCAACCCTGCTAGGCCAGGCCCTCCTGGGATAATCTATACAAGGTAGTTATGAACTAGGCATTTACTCTTTCAACATGAAAAGAGTGAAGACTTACGGTTTTAAGAGGGTAGAAAAAGGCATTTTATTCTCTCTTCCCCTCTTAGGAATGAGCAAGATGAAAACAGAAGCACACATGCAGCATTGATCAAACTAGTAGGCACTTCTGTTCTCAAATCATAGTATGTGAAGACAGAAAGTAAGTGGAAGATTCCAGTCTTAGCAGACTTTAGCAGCCTTTCTCTAAAGGTAGAAGACCTGCACCTGAAGAAAATGAAATCACCAAGAAGATGGATTTTGTGTTGTACAACTCCTGAAAGGTTTGGGTGAGGTGACTGATGAAATAGGGAGATTTGTTCCAAATCTACTTAATGAGACTTGGTCCTCACTCTCAACCTAAAGAAAGGGATAAAACCCTTTCCTACATATATTTTTTTGGCGAACAAAATGATCCAGAAATTTTCTGGTATGCTGAGGTTAGATTTTGGAGTAAAAATACTGAATGATGCAAATGTCTCTTTCTTGTAGTCCTATGATATGCAGTTAAATACAACTAGCTCGTACTTTCGCCATTTTGTCTGGAGATCTCGGGGCAGAAATCCAAATATTTTTAGGCGCACATTCTAACTTCCAAGTTACCAAATATTCATAAAGCAGTTCATCTCTACATAACACAGATCATCATTTTCTTTCCAGCATCCTATTTAGCGCCTTTCCAGTTCCCAAACCAATGTCCCTTATGTTTTGTTCTTCTTCTGTCTCTAACCCACTACTGACACCAATTCCTAATTCCAATTAGAACAAATTCCTGATACTAAAAGCTGTTGCCACAAAATGTTACATAGCCAACATCCAAAAACCCCAGGCCTTCAAAGTAAATGTAATTTTTTTTTAAAGATTTTACTTATTTTATTTGTCAGAGAGAGAGCTCAGGCAGACAGAATGGCAGGCAGAGGCAGAGGAAGCAGGCTCCCTGCTGAGCAAGGAGCCGGATGTGGGACTCGATCCCAAGATGCTGGAATCATGACCTGAGCCGAAGGCAGCTGCTTAACCAACTGAGCCACCCAGGTGTCCCGTAAATGTAATTTATTATCACTGATCTGTGAGTCAGCTGAGGGTTGGTAAAGCTTAGCGGGACTCAGCTGGCCTGCTCTGCTGACTTAGGTTGAATGTCACTTGGACCAATTGACTTAGTTCTTTGTATTACTCAACCTCCTTAAATCGTCAACATGTTCTGCTGCTTCTGGTGGTACAGCATGGGAGAGCAAGCTCAGCCACATAAATGCTTTTCAACCTCTGCTTGCAACATAGCTGCAATATCCCATTAGCTAGAGTATGTCATATGGCCAAGCTTAGAACCAAAGTGTAGGGAAGTACATCCCACCCATGTAAGTGGGAGGGGGACAGAGAACAGTGAATATTTTTGAGCAATAATCTAATCTACCACACATGGTATTGTGGAATTTTAGATCACCTCCAAAGAGGAAAAGTTATCAGATCCAAAGGATTGGGAATTAGAATGGCAAAACTTCTCAGAACAATTCCAAAAGTTAGAAGTCAATGGAATGCCTTCCCAATTCTGAGTGAAATGATTTAAATCTAGAAGCCTATATCCATCTAAATAAGTCTATTATAAGGCTAGAAAAAAGACATTTTGAGACATTCAGAGTCTCAGTCAATTAATTCCTTCCCACATACCTTTCTTCAGGAAGCTATAGGAGAATAAAATCCACCAATACGGGGGACTAGAAAGAGCAGGATGAGGAGTACAGGAAATAGGAAATCTAACACAGGAGGAAGATGAAGGAAATTTCCAGTGTGACAGCACATGGAAGTTCCACAGAGTTGCATGGTGAGAAAGAACATTCTGGACCAGAGGGATGCTTTGTGGCTCTCTGCAGAGTGGACAATTTAATTGTGTGAAAAATATATATATAATGCTATTGTACAGAATGGGAAAACTCAGGTATATGTACAATGAAAAACCAAGCAAACAAACAAATGGTGCAATTATTAACTCTAGAAAAATACAAAAAAGCATATGAAAAATATATTCATAGTTCACTATGGCTCAGTTGTAAATAATATTTCATATTAAGGTAGTCATAAAAATTGTACTATTGGAAGAATGGGAAAAAGAAAGTGAAATCCTATCTACCACAACAGAAAGTCATAGATAATATCCAACATGGATACATTAGTAAGTAACATATCAGTAAGCAATGTAATACAAATTATTTAGCAATATGGAAGAAATGTATTGACTCTGGAGAGTGGAATTAGAAAACATGAAGGGTGGGACATAGGACTGCTAGTTATGGGTCGCAAGTCTTTTCTCAATACTTGACTTTTTTGTAAAAATGTGTGCATATATTTTTCTGATAAATATTTTAAAGGCCTAGAAAAGGTAATAAAATAAGCCTGTATAATACTTGGTGAGAGCAAATTTCACTGATTTTGTCATTTATTGAATAATCATTTATGCTTGGCTCTGGGCATCAAAATAATGACTAACAAAGCACAGTGTTTAGTGATTACAAAATAGGTTTGTATATATTTAGTCTTGTGATTTGATTCTCACAAGTCTGTGAGGTTGCTACAGAGGCAAATTTACCATGATACTGATCAATCTTAAGCTTTAGGACCTCTCAGTGAATAAGCTGCTTCCTATCTCTAAGAAGGGTCACTAGCAATATGCTCACACATCATAAGTTTTTGTAAATTATATCTCTCCCCCAACCAATGGCCTTTTGTTAAGAAGACTATTTCTTCCCAACTTCCAATGCATCATACTTCTCCTTATATAGGCTTGGGCATTATTTCTAAATAAATACACATTTTGTATATACCTACTGTATATTCACAATTTTGTATTCTTTTGTTTAAAAATGGCTCCCCCCTCCAATAATATCAACTTCAGGTTTCATAAAACATGAATTAATCCTTGGCAACTATTATGTATTCCATTTTACAAATTAATGAATAAGGGTAAGTAGCTTTGCCCAGATTTCCACATCTGGATTTCAATCCAGGTATTTGAATGTTTGAATTCATTTTCTTTCCACTATTCCACAATATATGTCTAGATGGTGAAAGAAAGGTTAAGAGGCATCAGCTACTTTCCTGGGAAAATCAGTCCTGAACATGGGTGGAAAGGGGACAAACCTGAGCCATGAGGACTAATGTGGTGGTGTTCTGGGTAACAGGCAGTGGCAAAAGATACAAAAGGAGGGGTGCCTGGGTGGCTCAGTGGGTTAAAGCCTCTGCCTTCGGCTCAGGTCCTGACCCCAGGGTCAAGGGATCGAGCCCCACATGGGGCTCCTTGCTCGGCGGTGAGCCTGCTTCTCCCTCTGCCTCTGCCTGCCACTCTGTCTGCCTGTGCTCGCTCCTGCACTCTCTCTCTATCTGACAAATAAATAAATTAAAAACATATTAAAAATATATATATTAAAAAAAAGATACAAAAGGAAAGGTCACTGAAGACAAGCCATAATGACATATAATCTATCTTCAGCTGGCTCTGCCAAGTGGTTGGAAAGTGATTACACTAAAACACCTCCTGTGAGATGCCAGGTACTTGAGTAGGAAGAGGAGGTCTCTTTTTTCCCAGATGTTTCTCCTTTTATTTTATCTATTTTTTATTTCTTTATTTTTAAGCAGACTCCATGTCCAGTATGGAGCCCAATGCCAGGCTTGAACTCACAACCCTTAGATTAGGAAATCAAAGATTCTTGGATTGGAAGACAGTTGTAGGGATTTAGCCCAACTCCTCAATGAGGGGAGGCAGAGCATAGTGGGAGGCAACACACATAGTGGTTAAGAGCATGGTTGAGGGACACCTGGCTGGCATAGTCAGTGGGACATGTGACTCTTGATCTTGGGGCTGTGGGTTTGAGCCCCATGTTGGGTGGAGAGATTACTTAAAAATAAAATCTTTTGAGAAAAATGAGCATGGTTGAACTTGGCTTCTGTCTAGAAGTTACATGATTCTGAGCAATTTATCTAATCTCGATGCCTCAGCTTCTTCATTTATAATCTAGGGATAGCAAAATGAGTCCCCATTCCCTTATGTACAATTCAGAATCCATAACCCTAAAATTACTTCAGAGTTTATTTGGTAAGCAGACCTAATCTGAACTGATTTGGAAGCAAAAGTTAACCTGCTTCATGTAAAGGTATTTGTTCCTTTTAATGTAAAAATTCATATACCTGCAGGTGATGGGTATTAAGGAGGGCATGTGTTGTGATGAGCACCGGGTGTTACACACAAATAAGGAATCATTGAACACTACTTCAAAAACTAATGATGTAGGGACGCCTGGGTGGCTCAGTTGGTTAAGCAGCTGCCTTCGGCTCAGGTCATGATCCCAGCATCCTGGGATCGAGTCCCGCATCGGGCTCCTTGCTCGGCAGGGAGCCTGCTCCTCCCTCTGCCTCTGCCTGTGCTCTCTCTCTCTCTCTCTAACAAATAATAAAAAAAAAAAACTAATGATGTACTGTATGGTGGCTAGCTTAACATAATAAAAAAATTCATATGCCTCCAACAGACACATGAAAAGATGTTCAACATCACTCATCATCAAGGAAATACAAATCAAAACTACAGTGAGATATCACCTCACACCTATCAGAATGGCTAAAATGAACAACACAAGGTAACAACAAGTGTTGGCGAGGATGTGGAGAAAGGGGAACTGTCTTACACTGTTGGTAGGGATGCGAACTGGTGCGGCCACTGTGGAAAACAGTATGGGGGTTCCTCAAAAAATTACAAATAAAATACCATATGACCCAGCAATTGCACTACTGGGTATTTACCCAAAGAATACAAAAATACTAATTCAAAGGGATACATACACCCCAATGTTTATAGCAGCATTATCTACAATAGCCAAATTATGGTGTGTCCATTGACTGACCAATGGATAAAAAAGATATTGTGTGTGTGTGTGTGCACACGTGTGTGTGTGCATATCTCATGGGATATTACTCAGCCACAAAAAAAGGAAACCTTGCAATTTGCAATGACATGGATGGAGCTAGAGTCTATTATGCTAAGCAAAATAAGTCAGTCAGAGAAAGACAAACACCCTATGATTTCACTCATATGTGGAATTTAAGAAACAAAACAAAAACAAAGGGGAAAAAAGAGAGAGTGGGAGGCAAACCAAGGAACAGACTCTTAACTCTAGAGAATAAACTGATTGTTACCAGAGGAGAGGTGGATGAGGGGATGGGTTAAATGGGTGATGGGAATGAAGAATGGCACTTATTGTGTGAGCACTGGGTGTTCTATGGATGATCACCTAAAACTAATACTACACTATATGTTAACTCTACTCAAATTTCAATAAAATAAAAACTTTTTAAAAAATTCATATACCGAGGGTACCTGGGTGGCTCAGTGGGTTAAAGCCTCTGCCTTCAGCTCAGGTCATGATCTCAGGGTCCTGGGATCGAGCCCCGCATCAGGCTCTCTGCTCAGCAGGGAGCCTGCTTCCCTTCCTCTCTCTCTGCCTGCCTCTTTGCCTACTTGTGATCTCTGTCTGTCAAATGAATAAACAAAATCTTAAAAAAAAATTCATATACCCGTACCACAGAAATATTAATTTATTTAATAATGGAGTACAGTCCCCTGAGGGTACTTTCTAACACAAGACAGATGTACCATGTGTCTTTTCAAATCCAAAGATTTTTGAAACACATCTGGTCTTTCAGATAAAATACTATGGATCCAAAGTACCACTCTCATAAGGCCATTGTGAGGCTTAAATTAGTAACACAGGAAAAGTGCTTAGGATAGTACTTGGCACAAAATAAGTACTCCATACACAGGTGTGTTATTATTACAGGGAACCCCCTCTAGAAGCATATTCCTGAGAGATGTTATCTGGCATTTCTCTGACTCCTAAGGAGGAGAATTCACTTGTTTATGAGACAACCAAGTTTAAATGCTGGACATTTCTAGTCTAATCTTAAACTAGCTGAATTTTGCATCCCTCTAACTTCTCCCCACTGTTCAGAGCTAGATTTCAGTACAGCTCTTGCAGACAGCTGCCGTGCTGCCGTGTCTGACCAGTCTTCTTTCTCTATGATTAATTGTTCATCATACATTGCTCCCAGACCATCCTGTTAGCTCTGACCTAACGCACTCCAGTTTGCCAATCTATCCTCCCAAAAGCAGTGCCCAAAACAAAACCCAGAAATCCATATGTGTTCTGAGAAGCATAAGTACACTCCATGTTTTTCCTGTGCTCCAGACTGTGAAAAACAACGGTGTCTCAGTGTGAAAACAGAAGTGAGATGGGAGGAGATTTGGAAAAACACAATCAAGGCCATCGCAGAGTTTCATTAGAAAAACACACTAAAAAAATTCAATTTCAAAGCAATTTTTTCTGGTTTCCCTGAACGAAGATGGAAAACAGTGAGCAGCTTAGACTGATTCCAATACAAGAGTCAAACAGTGTAGAAGTAAGGTCAGTGACGTTACACCAATTCATTTACTGTGAAATACTACAGACAGGGCTGCTGGCGCCTGTGTGAAGGTCATGGACCATATCCCACAGTCCAAGAAAAACTAATGATATTCCAACAGAAGGAGGAGAAGAACAGAGCTTAAAAAAAAAATAGATAGAAAAGGAAAAAAAGAAAACTTTTGACAAGTATCAGCATCAATTTACAGAGAATTACTGAGGAACAGAAAGACACTGCTCTCTCCAGTAGGCAGCTAGACCCTTTCTCATCACCGGCCTTGAACAAATAAGTCCACTAGAGGGGAAGAAATCCATTTCCAGGGGAGGCAATGTGATTGCTCCCTCGAGCTGTGAAAGGGAAAAGATTCTTCTCTTGCAGTCACCATCTTGGCTACCTGCATAGGGTGCCTAGAATTAGAGATTCTTTGGAGTCTTGGTAAAAATCCCTCAAGAGCTGGTTGGTAGGTACATGGGGATTTGTTATTCTAAACTTTCTATTTCATGTATGTTTTAGATTTTCCTAATAAAATGTTTTGAAAAATCTTCAAGGACTTACAACTTTTTAAAACAAATGATGACAGTCTAATAATTTAATCTGTCCTCCTTTTCCCCAGAGATACTCCCCCCACTTTTTTAAAGATTTTACTTATTTATTTGAGAGAGAGATGAGACAGAGCATGAGCATGGAGGAGAAGGCAGAGAGAAAGGGAGAAGCAGACTCCCCGCTGAGCAGGGAGCCTAATGTGGGGCTCCATCCCAGGATCCTGAGATGAGGGCCTGAGCCAAAGGCAGCCACTTAACCAACTAAGCCACCCAGGCACCCTTTGAAGATACTTTTTAAACCAGAAGTTACCTTCAATAATAAATTGGTTGGGAAATGTTGGTAAATTTTTATGTGGACCTACTAAATCATCTACCAGGTTCTACATCTAATAACTAAACACAGAAATAAACTATCAGAAAGAGTTCTGACACTGAAAAGTGTGTTCAAAACCATGTTGGTGAATGAAGGCCAATCCAGTTCATGTCTGGCTGAAGGCAAGGATGTTAGTGTGAGAATGTCTAGCCTGGTTTGTCCTTTAGTCCACTGAGGAACGGCTTTGTGATCATATTCCTCAGACTCACACCAAACCTCATCCCAGAACCACACAGATAAAGGCGTAGTCAAAAAATTGATTAGGCAAATAGACTTTGACCTTCTTCTGCTCAAGTGCAGCCAGGAATGGACCTCCAATTTACTTGGGCTCAAGTAAATGCTCAGAATGGGCTGACAACATTTTGTACATAGACACTCAGCTAGAGGCCAAGCCTCCAATGTCCCAGAACTCTTGAGCACCATTTCTTAACCTGGCCTTGCCATTTACTCCAGTCGCTGATACAGCCAATCAGTTCCACATCGGTCTGGACCAGCTCCATGCAGGGGTAATCTGACAGCACCTCAGGCCCCGATATGGACCTCTAAGCTTTGCTTCAGGGCTTCTCTGACAACGAGATCTGTGATGTCTGTGGAAAGCTGCTTGGCAGTGACATTTGCACAATCCAAAAGTGTTGAACAATTTCTACTTGTGAGGATCCATTTACATGGGAGGTTGGAGGTGGACAGAAATAAAGACCCCATTGCTGGTGTAAGTGTGGATCTAGTATCCACACAATTGGCTCTCACTTGTGGTGGACTGGGATGAGGTACAGGTAGAAGGGAGAATGTGGGTGATGTGGTAGCTGTGCATTTGAACTATATGCAGACAATATAATAATAAAGAATGGAGACTTCACTGGCTTTTGTGAACTGCTTTGGAAGTCTTTAAAAAATAAAATGATGAATTCAGGCTAGCCAACAGTCAATTCAAGGACACTGGGAGCTTTAGGTCTCCATGGCAGTGTTTGAAAAGCTTTATCTCGTGCAGATAAATTCAAGGAATACTGTCTTGAACATTAAGCCACTGATTTAGTCATAAGATGACAAAGTCAAAAGGAGAGAGAATTGCAAAACCTTAAGAAGTATCCTATTTCAAAGTCAGGATCCTAATAGAAAAGTTCAAGATCTAAAGACCTGGGATAGGATATACAAGTCTGAGAATATTGAGTCACTAGATTGATTTTAATGTAAGTGAGCAGAACCAGTCTTTTTCTCCTTGTGTAGAAGAGAACACCCTCACCCTGAGTCTTGACTTGCAAGGTGATGCCTGTCCTCATCAAGACCTTAACCATTTCCACTCACTACCTCCAGGATAACAGGAGCCAAGTTTTGTTTCAAGTAGGCAGGAAAATATATTCTTGCTCCCATAGGAAGTAGTTTACTGCAGAAACCAAAGGCCCTGGCTATTGCATACAGCCAGGAACCTCCAGATGCTAACAAAAGTGGATCTTGAGGATGTTGGGCCAGGGTAGGTGAGCGAATAATAGAGAAGTTATTGACAGTGGAACACTCTTCCTTGATGCAAGCTGACCTGGCAAAAACACCTGGAGCAATCCACTACAAGCATGGTTTCATGAAACTTGGACAAAATAACGGCCTACAATAAATAAATTGCTGGAATTTGCCTGGCAAAGATCTGAGGAAAAAGTTACAAAGCTCAGGCAAGCGGAAATATTAGACTAATCTTTTTGATTACTCACTTAGGATAGATTACAAAAAGTGTTGACTAGCAATTTATAGAGGCAACATGTAATTTCAATTTCTACAAGCACCTATGTTTTCTTTTCTTTTTTTTGCGATTTTAAAGATTTTATTTATTTGACAGACAGAGATCACAAGTAGGCAGAGAGGCAGGCAGAGAGAGAGAGAGGAGGAAGCAGGCTCCCTGCTGAGCAAAAAGCCCAATGTGGGGCTCAGATCCCAGGACCCTGAGATCATGACCTGAGCCGAAGGCAGAGGCTTTAACCCACTGAGCCACCCAGGCACCCCAAAAAGCACCTATGTTTTCAAAAGTTTGCAGGAAACACACATAGATGCCACTCTACATAACTGAATTCCATCGAACTCCTCGTTTTCTGTCATCATCATCAAATGACTGATAGTGGCAAATAAAGCATAGTTTGTTCTTAAACAGTGGTGAGTAACTTTAAAAATGTAAAATATACATATATAAAATTTACCATTTTAACTATTTCTAAGTGCTGTATTCAGTGGCATTAAGTACATTCACACTGTTGTGCCACCCCCAGCACAATCCATCTCCAGAAAATTTTCAACCTAAACTGAAACTCTGAACACATTAAGCAATGACTCCACATTCTCCCTCCCTCCAGGCCCTAATAACCTTTACTCTACTTTCTGTCCCTAAGAATATACCTATTTTGAGAACCTCATTAATATGTTTCATGGAACCATACAGTATTTTCCTCTTAAATCTGGTTTATTTCACTTAGCATAATGTTTTCAAGGTTCTTCCATATTTTGGCATGTTTCAAAATTTCATTTATTTAAAAAAGATGAATAATTTCCTATTTTACATATTACTACATGTAGGTTACCCATTCACTTACTGATTGACATTTGAGTTGTTTCTACCATTTGGCTTTTGTGAATAATGCTTCTAGGAACATTGTATACAAGGAACTGTTTGAATCCCTGTTTGAATCAATCCTTTGGAGAATATACCTAAAAGTAGAATTGCTATATCATGTGGTAATTCTGTTTAACTTTTTGAGGAATCACCAAACTGTTTTCCACAGCAGCTGTGCCATTTTACATTTCCACCAGCAAAGCACAAGCATTCCAATTTTTCCACATCCTCACCAATGCTTACTTTTCTTGGAAAAAAAAAAGCATCCTAAGAGACAAGAAAAATTAGGCATTTTTTACTTCTACCCCTTCAAATATTTTTTGACCCCTCCCCTATCCTCTTTCCTTCTATTATATGAAATGCGTAAGTGGTAGACCACTAAATATTATTCCATATTTCAGTGATGCTTTGTTTTTCCAATCTTTTCTTACTGTGCTTCAATGTGGATAGGTTTTTTTCCCCTACGTCATTATGTTCACTGCTCTTTTCTTTTATAGTGTCTAATTTGTTATTATATCCAACCAGTGTGTTAATTCTCTAGAAGCTTGAGTTGAGTCCTTTTTAAATCTTCCATTTTTAATCTCATCATTTTCATGTTCTTTCTTAAACTTTGAGTATATGGAGCAAAATTCTAATAGATACACTAACATTCCTGTCTGCTAATCCCACAGTCTCTGTCATTTCTGAGTCTGGATCTTGTGACTAATTTTTCTCTTGATTATCATTCCTATTTTCCTGATATGCACATGCATGTGCATATGATCTGCATATGTCTATTCATTTTATGTTGAATTCTAGATATTATAAATTGTACATTGCTGGGTGCTGGACTTTGTTGTACATCTTTAATGAGTATTGGACTTTTTCTTTTAGACTTTTACCTTAAGATTAGTCTGATCCTTTTGAGGTATGTTTTAGGCTCTTCTAATGTGGTTTAGAATAGCATTTACTTGAGATACAACTCAGCCCCACTTCAAAGTGTTGCATTTCTAGGATTTCTACTGAGTTTCATGCGTATTCAGCAAGGTCTCTTTACTCTTTACTCTAGAGGGAATTCAAATGGTTTCCAATCCTCTGTAAACTCATTATTGTTTGTCTCACAGCTGATACATAACTGGTTTTTCCTTGGAAGTTGTTCTTGATCTGATATCTGGAACTTCACTGTCTTTCTGAGTAGACTGATCTTCAGGCAAAGACTAAAGGGGATTCCTACAGAGATTGCTTGAGCTTTTTTTGCATAGTCATTCCTCTCAGGTATTCAGCCTTGGTCTTCTTATAGTTATTGTAAATTATCTAGGTCTTCTTGAACTACAATCTCTATCTACTTAACTCTGTATGGTTTCCCCTTTCTTAAACATAGTCTTAGAGCTACCTGCAATCAGAAAATTTATATAATGGTAGGTCTTGCCTCATTTGCTTTCATTTTTTCAGGGATCACAATCTTGTTTGGCTCTTGTCCAATGTTTGAAAACAATGATGTCCTATATTTTGTTTAGTTTTGCAATTGCTTATGTTCAAAAGGCATTTCCAGACTGGTTTGCTCCACAATGGCTGGAAGCAGAAGTTCTTGGAAAGTCATTATAATAACTCAGCTAAAGTGTCAGCTCAGGGACAACATCCTATTGTTAGGACACCATCCTCCAGGATATTGTGTATATGTGCTAAAGCAACAGCTGGTATATGGTGTCATGTCCCCAACTTCTAGCAACACTGGTCCAAGAAACATGAGGTGGAAGAAGATTGGCCCCCCTCTTCCCGTCACTCTTCATGATCTAAATAAAACTTTGTGTTTCCTATTCCCAGCTGGATAGGATTGGATTCTGTTGGATTAACAGTCGTACTTTTGGGTAGGAAAATATTTCCCTAGGGGAAATGGTTGTGCTTCCACTAAACTTGAGGACATTACTGCCACCAGTTAATTGGACTCCTCATGGCAGTAGACCAGCAAACAACAAAAAAAAAGTGTTACCATATTGGAAAGAGTAACTGGCTCTGAGTACCACGAGGAGCTAGGCTGCTGATACATAGTGTGTGCAAGGAGGAGTATGCCTGGAACACAGAAGATTCGCTGGGACATAGATTGATGATTCTAGAACTGGGGATGATGAAATGGGCAGTTGCAGCAATCATGGCCTTACAAAGACAACTAAAGCTTCAGAGCCCTCAGAAATGGAGGTCTGTGGGGCATCTGGGTGGCTCAGTGGGTTAAAGCCTCTGCTTTCAGCTCAGGTCATGATCCCAGGGTCCTGGGATGGAGCCCCACATCGGGCTCTCTGCTCAGCAGGGAGCCTGCTCTCCCCTCTTTCTGCCTGCCTCTCTGCCTACTTGTGATCTCTGTCAAATAAATAAATAAAATATTTTTTTAAAAAAAGAAGGTCTGAGTCATCATCTGCCAGAAAAGCAACCTAGATCGGCCAAAGAACTGACTGAGGGCAAGGGAAACCTGAGCAGATAGTGGGAAAGGGAGATGACAGATTACAGACTTGGGACCTGTTACAAAAGCAGGGATGGTAACTTCCTCCACTAACTTTCCTGTATTAAATCTTTATAGTGTCTGGGTCTGGCCACTACCTTGAAGACGACTCTGGCCAGACTGGATTAAGTGCAGAGCTTATAGTATCTAAAAAGTAAAGGGTGAACTCTATTAAAAAAAACCTGCTGTAGGGGCACCTGGGTGGCTCAGTGGGTTAAGCCTCTACCTTCAGCTCAGGTCATGATCTCAAGGTCCTGGGATCGAGCCCCACATCGGGCTCTCTGCTTGGCGGGGGGCCTGCTTCCCTTCCTCTCTCTCTGCCTGCCTCTCTGCCTACTTGGATCTCTGTCTGTCAAATGAATAAATAAAATCTTAAAAAAAAAACCTGTTGTAGTTTAAAAATACATCCTCAGATGCTTTGATGGTCCTTCCTTCAAAAGGAAAACTAATTCCCTTCCCCTTAAGTGTGGACTATATTTAGTGACTCAGTTCTAAGAAACAGAACATGGTGGAAGCAATAGTGTGTCTCTAGACCTCTGAGACTAAACAAAAGGCATGTGACACACATCTCTCCCCTCCCATCCCCCGCCTGCACACACACACCCCTCCAACTATTTCTCCACCCCCCATTTCATCACTCACTCTGGAGGAATCCAGGTGCCATTCCATATGGACATCCAAGTTGCCCTTAACTATGAGGCTGAAAGAGTGGTTTTGTGCAACTCCATACGGCACAGTTTTCTTCTGGAGGGCAGGCAGAGTCCTGTGGTATGGCTCCGGAGTCCCCAATCTGGAGGGCTTGTGGGACAGGAATCTGGGGGCCGAAGTCTGAAAAGTACTACTGAAAGAGTACCGAAGCCTCTTGCCAACAGCCATGTTGTGAGACACCTTGGAAATGGTTCTTTCAGCCCTAAATCAAGTTTTCAGATAAATTCAGCCCTGGCTTTAAATACTGGATATAATATCATGGGAGACCATGAGGCAGAACCACCCAGCTAAGCTGATCCTGAATTCCCTGCCCAGAAGCTGTGGATAACAATTGTTTGTTGTAAGATACTAAGTTTTGGGGTAATCCCTCATGCAGCAATAGGTAGCTAACATAGTGCTGCTTCTGCAGCACATTATATGGTCTTAACTGACTCTTAACTCCACTCATAGCTACACGTGACTAGTTCTGCACCCGCTTTGACCAGCCGCATCCAGATGTAATCTGAAGCATCCCACCTTAGCCCATGCTGTGCATCTACAGTGGGAATTCCATAAAGGCTCACTAAGAGGCCTTCCAGTACTCACGTGATAGATAAATGCTTTCCCTTTCATCCCCCTCAAACTAGGTTCTGAATAGATTTCCTCAGAAGATTCCAATGGGCTTGAATACCACTTGCTCAGCTGTGTCTAACTTGACATGGTATTTTTCTTTTTACCCTACTCTTTATTATGAAAATTATCAAACATAAGGAGAAGTTGAAAGAATTTTACAGCCAAACCCATGTGTCCATTACCTAGACTGTACAACGAACATTTTACTCTCCCTTCATTACATGTCTATTCATTTATCTACCCTCCATCTATTAGTTAATCTTATTTTTAATAAGATGCATTTCAAAGTAATTTGCAGGCAACAGTACAATTCACCGCTAATACTTCAGCATGAATATCACTGACTAGAATTTAATATCTCTTTACGATTTTTTTATTTTTTTATTTTTTTTTATTTTTTAAAGATTTTTTATTTATTTATTTGACAGACAGATCACAAGTAGGCAGAGAGGCAGAGAGGCAGAGAGAGAGAGGAGGAAGCAGACTCCCCGCCGAGCAGAGAGCCCGATGCGGGGCTTGATCCCAGGACCCTGGGATCATGACCTGAGCTGAAGGCAGAGGCTTTAACCCACTGAGCCACCCAGGCGCCCCCGATTTTTTTATTTTAAGGCAAAATATACATTCAATGAAATGCAACAATTAAGTTGTATTAAAGTGCACCATTAAATAATTTTTGAAAAATAAATTTGCCTGTGTAACCCAAACCCTCTGAAGATAGAGAGCACTCCCTCATGCCCATTTACTGTCCATCCCCATTTAAAGATACACATACCACTCTTTGGATTTTTCCTCATTGTAGATTGCCTGTTCTAGAACTTCATATTAGTGGAAATATATAGTACTTGTGTATAAATGGAAACATACAGTACTTCTTTCACCCGGCATATTTTAATATTTATCCCTATGTTGTACAAATAGTCCCCCTTTTTACTGCCGAGCAGTACTCCACAGCATGAACAAAGCAGTTTGCTTATCCATTCTATAAATATGCTGGTTCTAGTCTTTTACTATTATAAATAATGCTGCTATGAACGTTATCAGACAAGGCTGTTTGTATCTGCATATTTGGTATTTGCAATGAGTAAATATCTAGGAAAGGAACTGCTGGGCCACGGAGATGGGTATTTCATTTTATAACAAACTGCCAGACCTCTCTAAAGCGGGTGCAGAATTTTACACTCCTACCAACAATTTACGAGAGCTCCAACTGCTCCACAGACTCGCCAACATCTGTTGCAACCCATCTTATACTTTAGCCATTCTAGCAGACATTCAGCAGATATCTCATGTATTCTAATCTTAATTTCCCCAGTGACTAGTGATATTGGGCACTTTGCCATGTGCTTACCACTCCCCTATGTACTGAGAGTGTAATCATGTATTGTTTTTTTCCACTTTCCCTGTTTCACTCCCCCATTCCTCATTCCTGGTGTCTAGTATTCCTTCTCAAATGAACAACCTCTTTATGATCCTTTGTCTCGACTTTCTTTAGGGATATCCAGGCTAAGATATCAGGAAAAGCTGAAGAGCTAAAAGGATACATCTCCAACCTCTTCCCATTCCTGTGAAAATAGCAAAAGGGATGCTTCTCCATTCTGGTCAAACTTCACCCCTCCTATGTTACTAGATGGGCTTCCACGTGATGTTGGGGGGTGGTCCAGAAAATGCACCTATGACTGGGAGTATTCTGTACTGATCAAATGCAGATAGGTTTCTATAGCTTTCACAACTAAAGAAAACTTTCGTCTTTTAACTTTTTTTTTTAAGATTTTATTTATTTATTTGTCAGAGAGAGCGGGAGCGAGCACAGGCAGACAGAGTGGCAGGCAGAGGCAGAGGGAGAAGCAGGCTCCCAGCTGAGCAAGGAGCCCGATGTGGGACTCGATCCCAGGACGCTGGGATCATGACCTGAGCCGAAGGCAGCCACCCAACCAAATGAGCCACCCAGGCGTCCTGTCTTTTAACTTTCTGTTGTCACTGTTAGAATCACTAAGATGGTCCTTCACATTCAGTTCAAACACAAGAGATACTGGTCTAAGAAACAGGCAGAGACATGGCTTAGAAAACAAAATTCTTCTTCTATTCATCACTTGGGCCTCACAGGAGACCCAGATTGGCCTTCACATGGTGGACGCTACCTTTCCTCAGCACCCAGAGTACCCTGAAGTACCTGTGACTCTCCCGTATCCAAGCCCAAGAGAACAAGGTGAGAGAGAAGCCCCCCTCCACTCGCTTTCTCCTTCAGCCTGCCTTATGCTTACATTCGGTCCCAACAACAGGAAAAAAAATACTAAAGTTTAACTGAGGTTTCCAGACTTATATACAGAACTACCATCCAGAAGAGTGTCTTGCACACATGCATTCAGTAACTGTTAGTTGAAAAATAATGAATGCAGATGTGAACAGATGTGTATTTAAATAATAGGACAAAATGGTACATGGTAAACACACACATATCACACAGAAAGATACAAAGAGCAAGTTCCATAGGGAGGTCCAAATATGGAAGAGGAAAACATGCTCCTCCCACCCCTCAACTGGTTTGGGGGCCATCAAACCTGCAGCCTCCCTACTACCAACTTTCCCTGAGAGACCTACATCAGTACCAGAGGCTCTGAGGAAGACAGACATACAGGTGATGGCAGACACGGGTGGTGGCAGCTCGGGGACCCCTGCAATCCTGCCACCCCAGTCTCCTGAGGAGGGGGCACCCTATGGACTCTGCAGGCTGTGACCACACTGCTCAGTTAGTCCATGGGGGTCATGGTCACAAAGCCACCAAAACGAAGCAGGAAGAGGCTTCACCGCTTACAGGGGACATGGAAGCAGCCTCAGCTTGGGTGGCAATTAACAGCAGCTTGAAAAATGACCCTCAGGGTGGACAGCTGTGAGGCCCTGCCATGCAGAAGGCTCTAGAAACATGTGGCACAGAGGGGTCAGGGTGTCAGGTGATGGTTGGGGTGAAAGGCATGAAGTGACAACTGGAAAGCACACCATCTTCTCAGTGACAGCAGAAGAGGAGGCAATGGAGGAGGAAGAGACCAGTAGGCAAAGAAATGGATATGGTCAAACTGGGATGTGCTGTAAGTGTAGAGTGCACACTGGACTTCAAAAACTTGGTACAGAAAAAAATGTAAATTACCTCAATTTTTATACCGATTACATGTTAAAATACTATGTTTTATATATTGTGCTAAATAGGATTTAAAAAATTTTTGATGGAGGAAATCAGTGGGCAAGAATGGACATAAAAGATTTGTGAAAGATGAACAATCTGAATTGAGCCTTGAAGGATAAGTAGGATTGAGGTGGTGGGAGAAAAGGGAAGCAGCCTCTGAGAGAAGATCCAGCCTGTACAGACCTGAATTCTTTCTGATGACCCTCAGCTTCCTGGCTGAAGTTAACTTTCATTGTAGCACTGAAAAGGTCAGGGACACTATAATCAAAGATTTAGATTTAAAACCCCCTTTCACCATTGATTAGTGCTGGAGGAATCAATAAATCTGAGACTCTGATTTCTCAATCTGAAAGCAGGTATCAGAAAAGTTCTACCTTGGGGCGCCTGGGTGGTTCAGTGGGTTAAAGCCTCTGCCTTCAGCTCAGGTCATGATCCCAGGGTCCTGGGATCGAGCCCCGCACCCAGCTCTCTGCTGGGCGGGGAGCCTAATTCCCCTTCTATCTCTGCCTGCCTCTCTGCCTACTTGTGATCTCTGTCTGTCAAATAAATAAATAAAATCTTTAACAACAACAAAAAAAAAGTTCTACCTCACATGATTGTGGAGATATGTAAATTAGGTAGTATGTTAAAGAGCTTTATTATGAAACATCTCAAAACAGATCATTCTCACTTCTTTCCAGTTATTTCAGAATCAGCACATCTTCCCAACACTTTAGTTCAAAAGACCTGTTTCTCCTTCAATGTCCATGTGTAGTCAGGGAGGCCTGTGTATTTCAATATGTTTTCATATGCCTCACTGCCCTTTCAAAGATAGCACACTCATCTAGTTGACTTTGAGGGGGCCATGGTAGAGAGAGTAGGGTCTCTGCAGAAGAAAATGGCCATGTCCCATCTTCCTGAATTTCCTGCTCAATGAGTGGCAGCCCCACACAGCCAGGTGAGCAAGCTAACACTTAGTAGTTCCCCTTGTAACATTCCCTCTATCCCCACATCCAGTCTGTGAATGAGCACTACCTATTCTGCCTGTCAATGTCTCTCACTTCTCTGGATGCCACCCAAGTCTAAGCTTTCAGCTTTGCCCAACCTATTGCAATCATCTCCTAGATGGCATTCTATCCCTGACTGTTGCCCACCTATCTACAATCCATTGTGCATTCCACAGCCAAAGTGATTTTCTCAGTATTAAGGAAAAAGCATTCAGTCATGCACCATTCAGTCTGCTGTTAGATGTAAGGTTTTTGTAGATGTCCTTTGTTAGGCTAAGGGAGTTCCCTTCTGTTCCAAGATGTCAAAGTCATGAATGGATATCAAATCCTATCCAATGCTCTTGATATTGTACATTATAGGAACTCAGTCTGTTACCTAAGTACTGAAGGAAATTAGCCAAATGGGAGATAGAGTTGGAAGGAGAGAGCAAGATGGTATAGTCTGAAATAACAGGGTGTATTATGTTTTATGGCCTGGTAAAAGGGAAACAAGCAAAGACCATCTGGCAGTCTCTGCTGACACCATGATTCAAAGGCAACTGGGTACATAGCAGCATCTGAAACGATTGATTCCATCTCAGTCTGTAGTGGACAACTGGGATCCATTCTCCCATCCTGGGATGCCCCCAGAAAGTTTCGGTTAGTATTCATTCCATCTGCCTTGCTGTCCTTCAACAAACAGCAGTTATGACATCTCCAACACGAAATTGGGGGTGCAGATTACTATTTACAGACAGTCCTTCTAATTAGCTATTGGGCTTTAAGTACCAAACCCCAATGCAAATCTACTCATCAGAAGACAATTAATTAAATTTGACTTTCTCATTAGAAACCTACAGTTTTCTTAACCTTTCATTCAGGTCATGGATTCCATGTGAAGAATGTCACCTTATAATGTATCCTATCAGTCAGATCACCCTATTTTATCCCACAGAATGGGAGAAAATATTTGCAATACATTCATCTGACAGAAAACTTGTATGTAGAATACATAATGAACTAATATAATTCAACTATGAAGACAGAAACCAATTAAATATAGGCAAAATATCTGAAAATACACTTCACAAAACAAGATATGTTAATGACCAGCAAACATATGAGAAGACCTCAACATCATTAGCCATTATGAAAATGCAATTTAGGGATGCCTGGGAAGCTCAGTTGGTTAAGTGCCTGCCTTCGGTTTAGGGCGTGATCCCAGGGTCCAGGAATCAAGTCCCACATCAGGCTCCCTGCTCAGTGGGGAGCCTGCTTCTCCCTCTGCCTCTACCTGCTGTTCCCCCTGCTTGTGCTTTCTCTGTCTCTCTCTTTGACAAATAAATAAAATCTTAAAAAAAAAAAGAAAATGAAAATGCCAATTAAAACCAAAATTTTAAAAAAATGAGGACCTACTGCACACCCACTAGAATGACCAAAATGAAAGAGATAGACAATATTAAGTGTCAGTGAGGAAGTGGACCCCTGGAACTCTCACACATTGCTGGTAGAAGTGTAAAAACATTACTGCTACTTCCGAAAATGTTTGATAGTTTTCACAAATTTAAACATATACTCACCATATTACTCGGTAATTCTACTTCAGGTTTGTATTCAAAAGAAATTAAAATACATAACTATACATGTCTGGCTGGTTCAGTTGGAACAGCATGTGACTCTTGTTCTTGGTGTTGTGAGTTCAAGCCCCACTGGGTGTACAGCTCACTTTAAATAAATAAATAAATATACATATATATGTATATATATTTATATATGCATATATATTCACACAAAGACTTGTACACATATGTTCATAACAGTTCTTTCAAAATATATACAACACTCCCCCAAATCAGCAACAACACAAATGACCATCAACAGGGGATGGATAAACAAATTGTGGTATATATAACTGAGGAATTAAAAAAAAAAGGGTGGGTTAAAACCTCTGCCTTCGGCTCAGGTCATGGTCCCAGGGTACTGGGATTGAGTCCCGCATCGGGATCTCTACTCCACGGGGAGCTTGCTTCCCCCCCCTCTCTCTGCCTGCCTCTCTGTCTACTTGTGATCTCTCTGTCAAATAAATTAGATCTTCAGAAAAAAAAAAAAGAATCAACTGATACATGCCACATAAATGAATCTTGAAAGCATTATGATAAATGAAAGAAGGTTTTCACATTCCATTTATATGAAATTCTAGAAAACTCAAGCTTTTCTACAGTGACAAAAAAAACAGGCCAGTGGTTGCCTGGGAGTGGGAAGAAGGGAAGATTTACTGAATAGGATATAAGAGAATTTAGGGGAGTTATGGAAATAGCTGGATTTAGGTGGTGCTGACATGGCTGTACACATTTTTCAAAACCCAACAAACTATACATTTTAAGTGGGAGCATTTGATTGGATATAAATTGTACTGTAAGATTCATTATTAAAAATAATAAAACACAAGCTCCTAAAATGCTCAACTAGCTGCCCATTTTCACCTGAGACCTAGGGGCATCTACCATCCTGAGACCCCTCCAGGCAAATATGTCCCTGGCTCCCAGGCCATCATGTGGTCTCTTAGCACAGTGGAGAGGACTAGCCTCATGTGAACCCCAACATGGGGCTTGGACCACATGCTTGCTTGAGGGCCCTCTGTGCTCCCCTCACCCTCAGATCCCACTTCACTATCAGGGGAATGAAGGGTACGTCCTCCCAAGAAGGGAGCTCAGTGGTCTCAGAAGGAAGGGGAGGAACAATGTAAGGAATAGAAGATATCCTTGTTCTGTTTACAATTCATTCACGGATGACCGTCATGGTTTATTGATGACTCACTCTGAGCTGAACATTGGGTTAGGAGTTTTCCACCTGCTATCATGTTCAATTCTTGTCCTAACCCTAAGAATGACTCCTTCTATTAGGCCAGTTTAGAGAGGAAAAGGCAAAGGAAGCAGAGAAGCTAAGAAACCGTTCCAAGTTTTCAGAGATCGTAGATGGCAGAGCTGAACCCAAGCAGCGTGATGTCAAAGCCTCGTTCTTCACCACCATGCTGCCTTTGCTTGAGCCAGCTCTGCTTCCGATTGCTCATGCCTGTCCTGCCCCTCGTCACCCTGCCTGAAGTGCACACAGCTGGGGGCAAGCCCAGAGGACAGTGTTCTGAACAAACAGGACCCAGGCCCGGAACACGGAGTCCTGTTCTCCCTGCTCCAGCTACATCAAGAGAGTCCAAAGTTTAGACTTATATTAAGTCATTTTCTCTATAATTCAAATACAGAAGTACTTTTGAGAGCCACACAGCATTCTGGCTATTCCTGTGTGCTATAAATATGTGATTTATGGGGAAAATGGGTACTCTGTGTCACATTCAAATTGAGAAATATCTGAAAGAAAGGAGAAAAAGATCCCATCTTATTAAGTATTGAACAGTATGGAAAAATACTTACAGTGTGTCATAAGAGTAAATAGGCATGTAAAAACAGCTTCTGTTTGGCAGTGCAAATCAAATGTTAATGTGGCCCTGAGTTTATTTCAAGTATTTTTCATGAAGCATTTTCATTTTCACAACTTGGTAAGTCCCCCATATTAAACCAGAGTCAAATGATTTTCGATGCCTACTTGAAAACCCTTAAGATCAATGCATTCAACTCCCTTTGTAAAGAAGAAATACACTGCAACTGTTCTTTGAAAACAGATTATCATGGCATATAGGTCATTAGTCACTAAAGAACAGGATCCTTGAGGGTAGAGTCACAGGCTGATTTTTCTTTGCCTTGCACAAAGCTCAGTGTAGGGTGGACGCCTCATTTTTCTTGGCCCAACGCCCCTTTTTCTCAGGAGGCAGGAGTCCTCTTCACTGGGAAAACTCCCTCCCCAACTCTGAGTCAAGTAAGAGTGGCCAAACCCATCTACCTGATCACACAGGGGAGAGAGCCATCCTCCCGGGGTCTCAACGTGTCCTGTCTCAAGATTCTTCACGCTTCCACTAAAGAAAGAGGGCGAACAGGGGC
>RCUC01069896.1:0-13091 GCA_003697995.1 Taxidea taxus jeffersonii | reverse complement strand
CTCTCTGCCGGCCTCTCTCTGCCTACTTGTGATCTCTCTCTGCCAAATAAATAAATAAAATCTTAAAAAAAATAACCATTTTTACTTAAAAAAATAAGGCCAAAAAACAAAAACATACATGAAGACCAGAACGAACAACAGTGTTGCAGACTTATAGGGATGACTAAAATTCGGTTCTGCAGTTTATTGTTACCATGTTTTATTTACGCTTTATTTATTTACTTATTTTAAATTTCAGCTTCAGCACATAAATAAAAAAGATAGTCAGGCTTCTTAAAATAAGCCTATGCAAACCCATTTTAATCTTCCATCTGATTTTTTAAGTTGCCTCGCAATTACATTCCAAAACTTCTTTGAGAAAGAAACTGAGATGATCCGTGTTTAAAAGACTTTTTCCATATAACTATATGGCATTGTGCAAAAAAATGCTCCACAAAAAACAAAAAACAAAACAAAACAGTTAATAATTGCATTTCAGATCTTAGAAAATATGAATGTCTGGTGGTAAAATCCTTACAACAAATATGATACAATGTTTCTTCAAAAGCAGTCGGATTACCTTGGCAATTCTCTTATGTTTGGTTTGAGTTATTTCTATTCCTTATTTTTATTCAATTGCTATGGTTTTTGGACAAAGTTTATAGCTTTTGGCAGAAGAAAATCAGTGACAATAACTTAGCGGAACCTTAATCTCATGAACAAAATAAATGCTTGTCAATCAAGAAGTTATGACCTTTTTTATGCCTTGACCTTTACATTTTCAAGGTGAGCCTATTATTTGGTAGGGAGTAACACAAAACTCCACAGGATGCTGTGTGATCAATACAATCAACAGACCTTCACACTGTATGTTTAAAGGTATTAAGAAGATAAACAAACACATCAGAATTTCACCAGTTGGAACAGTCCTGTATTGGAAGCCTGTCTCATTTGGGGATTTACGATTGATCGCAGCTCTATCCCAAACTCTACAGTGTCATAATTCTCAATGACTCCACAAAAGGAAAGGAGAGCTGCTAGTTAATTGTTAGCAAATGTTTTCGAGTTTAAAGCTGAAGACAACTTGCATAGTTACCAATGATACCAACTGAAATATGAGGAAGGCAAAATTACAGTGTTTTTTTTAAAAATTACATTTTATGAACATAAGTTTTTTCCCTTATTCATCTATTAAGAGTGCTCTGAGTGAGTACCTATTATGTGTGTCTGTTCTTTGAGGACACCATGATGAATAAAACATACTTATCTCCCCCTTTAGATCTGATGTCTTAGTGCAGAGATCAGTTTTGAACACTTAGGCAGGTATTAAAATATGTAACCAAAATTGTGATAATAACCTGAATGGAGGGGGATGTGGATGTGATAAGAGCATATGATAAAGTGTGCTGCCTCAGCCTAGATGAATATGAGAAAACTAGTTTGAGGAAGTCATTTGAGCTGTCTTAAAGGATAAAAAGAAACTAAGGAGTAAGGAAGTGTATGACTTAGGTGGAGGGGTAGACCCAAGAGTGGAAACGGGAATGAAGAAGTCCCAGCAAAGGGACCACAACATTCAACGTCCCTGAAAACAGAGAGAGCATGTCACATTTCAGAAAATGGCTGCAGGGGAGGGGATGAAAAGAGTGCAGACATTGAGGGGTGTAATGCTAATAAGTTTTATTCTAAAATGGCATTTTCCTTGGGAAGGCTCAGCCCCAGGGACCTCTGGGTGAAAACTTTTTCTGCATTCTTAAAGAAGAACAAATTCTAAAAGCACATACTTAATTTTATTTCTTATTCATTCCTATTCATTTTATGTCCTATTTAATTAGTCCATCCTTTTTATGAAAAAAATTAAAGGCATTTTAACAAAAATGAGAAGTACATTGAATACCAGTGTATGCTATAGTATACAGTACCACAAGTACTACTATCCCACTGCTTGAATTAAAAAATGTTAAGTTTTGCCCTTTGCCTTTTGCCTCATATAACTTGTGACATCTTATTGTTAAGTTCCTCATAGTGCATTTCTTATTAAGATGATGAGTTACTTACATAACCATAATGTTATCACCTCTGAGAAAATTAATTGATGATATTAACTAATATTCTGCCCATATTATTTCCCCAATTGCTTGTCCAATATATATTACACATCTTTGTTTGTTTATTGCCTTTTTCAACCAAGATCCAATCATGGCCACACAATGTATTTGACTCCCATATCTCTTTAACGTCCTTTTTTTCTAGCTTTATAACTAACATTAAAATTATATCTATTTAAAGTCTACAATGTGATCATTTGAGGTATACACACGATGTGAAATAATTATCACAATATGTCAATTAACACACCCATCACTTCACACACACGGTTGTTGTTTGTGTGTGATAAATACTGCTTAAGTGAGCACACAGGACAGCACTATTAATCATAGTCACCATGCTGCACACTGGATTTCCAGGCCCATCTTACAACTGAGGGCTGGTACCCCTTGATCAACATCTCCCTGTCCTTTCCGCCACCGCTGCCTCTGGTAACTACCATTTACTCTCTGTTTTTACGAGTTCAGATTTCTAGAGTTCTCATCTGACTGAGAGCATACTGTATCCGCCTTTTCCGGCTTATTTCACTTAGCCTAATGTCCCCTGGGTTCAACCATTTCGGCAAAAATGACCTTTGTTCTCATGGTTGAACACCATGCCTGTGTGAGTGTGTGAGTGTGAGTGTGTGTGTGTGTGTGTGTGTGTGTGTGTCTTCTTTAACCATTCAGCTGACCATGGACACTTACGTCGTTTCCGTATTTTGACTACTGTACATGCAGATACCTTTTCCATGTCCTGTTTTCTTTTCTTTTTTGTGGATAATACCAAGAAGTGGTATTGCTGGATCATGTGGTCTGTTATCTATTTCATTCTACTTGAAATTTTAAGAATCTTTATTCTGATACAGTTTATCTTTAACTCGGAGAACTTTCATTTCTTACTGAGATTGTCTTTTGGCAATGACTTTCTCATCTTTTATTTTCCTTATTTTTCATTAGACTTTAATTTTTGAGGGATATGTATGATTAAAAACAGAATTCTGGATTTTTTTTCCCTCTAAACCCTTTTAAGATGTTTAACTTTATTGTTCTGTGCTTTTTCACATGTCTAGGATTTTTTTATTAGATGTGGGATGTTATTATGTACTGTGTTATGGAGTGTTTAGATATTGTTTTCTACCTCTAAGACATTTGACAGTAGTTTCGGGCACAGAACTAAGTTATTTTGGATCAGTTTGATATTTTGAGGTTTCTTCTATGCTTTATTAGGTTGGGTGTAATGTATATCAGATCTAATTTACACTTGGCACTTAGGTCTGATCTAAGAAAGAGATCACTTACTGATTCATCAAGACCTCTCACATTGGATGGAATCTGAGCGTCTCTAAGTCCTGTGTATATTCCAAGAATTACTTAGTTTATAGCTTCCTGGGAATTGGTCTTTACTTACTCACTCTTATAATTTCATCTAACACATGATATTCAGAAAAGACTAATGGGAGCAGATCTGCAGATTTCCAAAGTTTCCTTTTTTGTTATTACTTTTTTGTTATTAACTCTCTTCTCTCTTTTGTTAACTCTCTCCTCTCTTTTGTTATTAACTCTCTTCTCTCTAGCACTGTATCTCACAAATTTCAGTCACCTTGTCTGTCTTCTTAACACAAAGAAACCTCTATTCTCTGTTTGAGCTCCCATCCCTTTTCCATGACCCAAAATTTTTCTCCAAGGCAAAACCCAGAATGATTACTAGGGTCCTCTGATTTGTTTTTCTTCCCACAGGGACCACAATTCTGTCCTGATTAATTTTCCAGTGTTCTAGATATTTAAGTCGGGTTGCCAAGTTCTATACCACTAACTCCTTGTTATCAGAAGCCTTACTTTGTTTTTTTAAGTTGTTTAAGTGATAGTGTTGCTGTAACTTATTAAATACTAATGGAAAGCAGAAGTTTAAACTGCTTTTTTCCTCAATTTAACATTCTTTAAGTTTCCTGTCTTTAATAATATCTCTAATAAACAACATATGACCATAAATAAAAATACTTAAAAACTGCATTATGATCAAAACCACCAAAGCTGTTAGTGAGTTTCACCTATCATACTAGCTGTATAAATAAATTAATCATATAACCACCAATATATTCTTATTAATTATTTATAGTTATATAATTTTAAGGTTTTTTTTTTACTAGAAATAAAAATTGAAACATATGCCATAACCACATTTACCTTCTAAGCTTCCTCTAATATCCAGTTTGAGAAATCTCTACTACAGAACCTTCAAAGAATTTAGAATATATATGTATATAATTATGAAATCATAACATATGGTATACATAATACATTATATATAATAACCTACATATATGTAATACATTTTTAAGTATAGTGCTTACAACAGCTTCCCTTCCCTGACCTGAAACAACTGGGTCTCAGACTTTCTGTATATACAAACAATTTAAGTAAAATGATTTTAATGGTCAGAAAATAAAGATTCAGTACAAGTCTTCAGCTTTACTTTCAACAAGTCTACATCACATAAACTCATCTGAACTAGAAATTTCATAGCTTCTCTCTTGAGAAACATTAGAACAATGAAGTATAAACTAAATTTATTAAGAAGAGAAATTCAAAAATTGAAAACAGAAGAAAATATTGCACAGGTTTTTGTTTGTTTTTAACTTCTTGGGATACCTGGTTCACTTAGTCAGTAGAGCTTGCCACTCTTGATCTCAGGGTTGTGAGTTCAAGCCCCACGTTGAGTACAGAGATTACTTAAAAATAAATCTTTAAAAAAAAATAAAATAAAACTAATTTCTCATACACATTGACTATCTCTGTGGCTAAAATTGTGTTTGCTTATAGTCACACTATTTGTAAATCTGTCATAAAAATTTACCTCAGACCAATGTTACTTAATATTGGGATTGATAAATGCAACTATATTAAAAGCTTTTTCTGAATATACTTTAATATGAATGACTTTTAATGGTGAGTGTCAAACCAAAGCTGTAAGCTAAAATGAAAAGTCTGCTCATAGTCTTATAAATAATAATTTAACAAGACTTAATTTCAGTATATCCTAACATACAAAAATAGCAAATAAAGAGATTTAAAAGTAATTTATTTGACTTTCTCATCTGTCATTTTTTTGTATCTCGCTCTTCAAATAATCTTTGTCTAATAATTCCCAGCTATGGAGGTTATGTTATAATCTAAAAAATTCACATACCTAACTCCCCTTCCCCCAGTGTGCTATAACTGGTCCTTGCTAAAAGCATATTAATGAATAAAGCCAATAATGTTGCCAGTAACATAGTGAGTACAGTCCTCATATGTCATTGATATCTGGCTGTCTAATAGTATAATAGTGACTACTCTTTGATGTTCATGTTATGAGCTTCATAGTACTTTTCCCTACTCCCATTTAATTAAAATGCCCATTTTCCTAGCTAGCAATTGGAGGACTACCGATTTTACTCAGCAACATCACACTAAGGTGTAGAAGACACATGCCCTGGATTTAAGTATTAATAGTTTAAGGACTATTTATGTTTCTTTTGAACACAAAAGAATGACTAACAAATGAACATCATTTCGTCATTCAAAATGCAAAAAAAAAATCATTCAAAAATGAAAAATGTACTGCAGAATTGTAGAAGACATTACTGAATGCAGATGACTTCAAACAGGAAGAGAACTTTTGAGACAGGTAATACATCAATTTATACCTAAAAGAGATAGTTGTTTAATTTGGTAACAGCAATATTTAAAAATAACTCCAAAGTCACTTTTTAAGTAAGGATCTAAACTAATCTGGCTGTTTGAGATTTGGGACTTATATTCATATACATGTGTATCCCTAGTAATTAGAGATAATTGGGATTATTAATATCCTTTGTCCCAATCTCCTAAACAGAAGGCTTCAAGAAAAGCAAGGATTAGTAAAACTCATGTTCAGTGTACCAACGTATAATAGCAAATTGGCACTGAATGCCTCAACAACAGGTGTTAGTCAATTTCTCCTCTGAAATTGACTTTCAAAGCATGTATCTTGTGCCCCATAAAGACAAGATAGGACAAATATTTCATTAATTCGAGTGTTTTCTCCTTTCCTCAATGTTCTTGTTTGTTGTTTTTGTCATTACAGGTAGATGCTCATATGTACTTTGAGAAATTTTACTTACTTTTCTTCCTGTCATTCAATTTCGATGTAGAGCCAACTGCTCAATAATGTAATCAAATGACTTAAAGACAAATTAGGAAACTACTTTTCACCATGCATTATCTACTTAGAGAAGAGTTGTTTAACATGTGCTATCATTTATGTTGCATTTGTAAAAAAAAAAAAAAAAAATTAAACTCACTTTTATTTCTGTCATTGTAATGCTTATTTCCTGACCTTTTCTATGACAACTTTTCACTTCTTAAATATTTTTCACCCTCATTTTACAAGTACATGCCATTATGTATCGGTTTGGTATGTATGGTATTGGTATGAAGATGATCTGAATGGTTTCCGAGTCCCTAAAGACACACATTTATTTCTCTGACTTCCCAAAACAAATGACAATAGGACTGAGTATATATTCTTGGCCCCTCCATGAACCTTTCAAAGATAGTGTAAATAGTATTCAATTGTCTTTTGGCACTTAGTATTACTTGAGAAAGTGTCTAAGAAATCTAATTTTGGCTCTGTAACTGGCAAATATTTTTAGCTTACATATTTCTACTTTCCAGGAGAGTTTACAGTGTTACCCACATCATTGTTACTGGCTGTTTTCCTTCTTTTGTGATCAATAGGGATCCATTCCCACCACATTTCACAATGCACAGGTTACATGGTGGTTGTGCCCTTCCACATTAAGCCATTTCTTAAAACTGTAGCAAAAAATTATCAGTTGTAACCCAACTTACTGTGTCTAATAGACGTTTATCTCATGTGGTCCTCCCCAGCTAAAGTAGAACCTCCCCCCATACATACATATTCATTATTTTAACTAATAAGACACAGTGCATTTTCATTCTTCAGCATGTAAAACTATCATGGACCTAAATATCTATATACCATGCCCAAACTGTTTTACTAATGAAGTCAATAAATCATTTCCCCATCCACACTCACTCATAGTATTCTCCTAATTCATATCTCTTTGGTTTTGTAAGGAAGAGTGGGGGAAAAAGTTATGTGCATGGGAGTGAGAGATCTCTCAGTATATTAGTTATCTGCTACTGTGTAAAACTTATCTCCAAACATGAGCCTTAAACAACAAATGTATATTATTTCACAATTTATAGGTCAGAAATTTTGTAGAGGCTTAATTGGATGGTTTTGACTTAGTTTCTCTCATGAATTTGTAGCCAGGGTGTCAGCCAGTGATGCTGTCATCTCAAGGCTTAATGGGTCTAGAGAATCCACTTCCAGGATGGCTCACTCACATAAATGGCAAGTCATTCGTGTGATTCCATGTTGTCTATTGGCAGGATGTCTCAGTCCCTTGACGTCTTGATCTCTCCAGAAAGCTGCAGGAGTGTACAAACCACAGTCTTGGTGTGCCCAATAATGAGTGATTTATGAGAAAGCAAGATGAAGATAGCAATGTCTTTTATGATGTGAACATGGAAAAAAAAAAACCCTGTAATTTCTACAACATCTCATTGGTTACATAGGTGGGCCCTATGTGTAGTATGGGAGGGGATTGTAGATGTATGTGAATACTGGTCAAAAGGGATCATCAGAAGTCATCTTGGGGCACACATTATTCCTATATTTTTCACAAACTGCCAGCACAAGAAAATTTACCACTGTATTTTTGTGTTTGGAGCAGGCTTTGCATTGTTAAATCCCAGAGCAAAGAGTGGCTGATTAAATCACCTTGACTGACTTGTTCAGTTATTTAATTTTATCTTTTTTTTTTTTTCCTGTGGGAATGTTTCTTACACCAGTGATCTTGGATTTATTGAATAATTGGACCTCATTTTTTAAAACGACTTGTGTTTAGTGAATGACTTGTGTTTAGTTAATATTTGGTCCTAATTCTGATAATGCAAATTCTAAATGCCAATGTTGTGCTGTTTCAACTTTTTGTCTTCATATGTACTTAATTTTGTAGAAATTGATCCTGTGATTAGTAGTCCTATGTGCTTCTATTTTCCAATAAAAGTCTATTCTTGGTAACTTATTTTATTAATTTACATTTAGTAAAATTAATGGTAGCAACCTTAATGCAATTAAAACTAATAAAAGTGTTAAGAAACCTTATGTAGACAGAGAAAATTATCAGTAAGTCTACTTATTATCAATGTACTTTCAATTTTAATCAGATCATACATTGTTGGCACAAAATATAGGAAAGTAGTGCCAACCAAGAACATGAGCATGTAAACCGGTTGAAAGGACAAAATATACACAGTAAAAGAAAGTTTGAAGATAAAATGCACTAGTTTTTCAGAGATTGAATAGTTAAAGATAGGGGTGCCTGAGTGCTTCAGTCCATTGAGAATCTGATTCTTGATTTCACTTCAGGTCATGATTTCGGGGTCATGAGATCAAGCCCCATGTCAGGCTCCACGCTAGATGATGAGACTACCTAAGATCCTCTTTCCTTCCCTCTGCCCTCCCCCAACCCTTGTTTGTACACTCTCTCTCATAAGAAAAAAAAAAAAAAAAAAGGAAAGAAAGTTAAAGATAGAGTCACTAAAGCTGTAATATTTTTAGATAGACTATTAAGAAAGAATAATACACAGAAAAATAATCCTTTTGTAATTTGTTATTCAGTTGACTTATTTTTTCAATGTTATAGTGTATTAAGAAAAAATAGATTTAAAAGGTGGGCTGCAACTCACATTCATAAGTATTTTAAGTAAAGTATAAGGACTATACTTATATCTCCACTTGCTGATTTTGATGATATAATGTCTGATAACAGAAATTTTTAGTGCCACATGAAACACTGAATTATTTCTCTCCCAAGATTGAAATACTGTTTTTCTTCCCTGGTGTGATGTTGAAGTTTTAAAGTCTTGTCATTGATATTGTGTTTCATCTGCAGTGATCTACACTTGAATAATAAAATAGTAGTTCTGCTGACAAAAAAGCAGGTAAGAAAAATGCTTGTCTTGCTGATTTATGTACATCTTACATTTATATATAATCCTACCTGAATCCATGTCATATTCTGGAAGAGTATGAAAAAATGTGAATCTTTTCCAGATATTCAACTATAAAACCTACTTTTTATACTTTCTGCTAAAGAAACAGAAAAATCAGATATTTCATCTGATAAAGAAAATTTACTCTAATACATAATCTCTAGTAAATGACATAAATAGCATTAAGAAGAATGGAGAGTTAAGTGTGAATAATTAAAGTTACTAACCAGGGGAAAGTACTAGTAGCTATATTGAAAACTTGGCTAGAGTCTACGGCCATACCACCCTGAACATGCCCGCTCTCGTCTGATCTCAGAAGCTAAGCAGGGTCGGGCCTGGTTAGTACTTGGATGGGAAAACTTGGCTAGAGATTATCCCTCTTTACTTATTGCCATAATTCAATCATGGGAAATACCCACATTTTGCTTTAATTCTAAATTTCTCAGAAACTGGATTCTATCTATCCATCCAAACTGATTTATAGTTTTTTTCTCATCCCTTTCTTCTATCTAGCCTAATGAATTTAACTCTATGTCTTTTTAAACAGAATTTATAAATACTTATTTGATAATATAAGTTCACAATAGTTTGTTTAAATAACAAGCATACCAAAACTTGTTAACCCAATTACTTTGAACTAAAGTGGTACCTTCAAATGAGAATGTATTTAAAAACAAGTCTACAATTTTAATGGACTTCAGCCACTAATCTCTCCCTCAATATGACGTTTTACTTCTTCTTGAGATAGACTGACAACTGAATTTATAGCCAAATAATTGATATAATATTGTATCTTTCTGTTTTAATATATTATGCTCTCTCTTAAAAACATCAATTATTTTTACTTACAATATTACTTAAATACACTATCCTAATTTTCTTTGTTTATGATGGGTAGATTTTTTACTTAAAAATTATTATTATAATATAATGCCAAATTCATATAAAATAGTGTAAAAGCAGAAGGCAAATTACTGATAATAAGCAAACTTGAAGAAATGTTTAAAAATATGGTTGAAAATGCATTTTTATTTAAAAATTTCCTTTTCCCTTTTCTTTCAAGTTTTTATTTAAATCTGAGCCAGTTAACATCCATGTAATATTAGTTTCAGGTGTAGGAGTAAGTGATTCGTCATGTATGTACAGTACTTCATACTCATCACAGGTGCCCTCCTTAATCCCCATCACCTATTTAACCCATCCCCCCACCAGCCTCCCTCCAATAACCATCAGTTTGTTCTCTCTTATTAAGAGTCTGTCTCTTGGTTAGCCTCTATTTTTTTTTTCCCCTCTCTACTGAACATGTGCATTTTAAATTATCACCTTCCCAATCACTGTTGGTTGTATGTCAGCAGAATAGGAGAAAGGGAAGTTATATAAACAACAAATTACTTTTTAAAAAAATTCCAGTGGCATGGCAGTTTGTTAAGCAAATTTGCCATTGGGTGGAGGAAGAACTGATGAATTTCCCCAGGATCTAATGGGCACTGAAGAAGGAAATCAAACTTAAATTGTTCTGGAAAATCTGCCGCAAAAAAGGCTGCCTGCAGAGACAAGGGCAGCCAAGGAGGAAACGGCTGAAGATGTCCTATAGGGGACATGAATGATAAAAGACATAGATGTCAAAGCCCCACAGATATGCACTAAGAGGACAGTCAGTGTTTGGGCACCTGTTATACCTGGGGATACTTAATAATTAAGAAAGAATTTTACATAGTACCAGGTAAGAACAAACCATTTCATTCTGTTACCTTCTTTCTTCTGCCCCCTCTTCCCACCTGTCTAACACCAGAGGGTTTACAGGTGATCCAGAGGCAGAAAAAGCAGAATGGACAATGGTTCAAGTCTGCCACCATCTTTCTAAGTCAGCCTGAGATGTGGCAAGAGGAGATGATCTCAATTATAAAAAGTTAATGTTGTCACAGCAAAGGGCACTATTAACAAAATGAAAGGCAACCTAGGGGCATGGAAGAATATATCTGTAAGCCATATATCCATTAAGGGTTTAATAAGCAAAATATACAAGGAAGACTCAGTAGTAACAAATAAATAAACACCCCCCCCAAAAAAAGCCCAAATAACCCAATTAAAAATGGGCAAAAGACATGAATAGACATTTTTCCAAAGAAGATATACAAATGGCCAACAGGTCCATGAAAAGGTGCTCAGCGTCACTATCATCAAGGAGATGCAAATCAAAATCAAAATGAGGTATCTCACTTCTGTTAGGATGGCTATTATCAAAAAGAAGAGAAAACAAATGCTCAGAAGCATGTGGAGAAAAAGGAACCCTTGCACACTAGTGATAGGAACGTAAAATGGTAGAGCCACTATGGAAAACAATGTGAAGTCTCCTCAAGAAATTAAAAATAGAACTACCATTTGATCCTGCAATCCCACTTGTGGATATATTCCCAAAGGAAATTAAAAGAACATACTGAAGAGATAGCTGCACCCCCATGTTCATTGTAGTATTATTTCCAATAGCCAAGGCATGGCAATAATCTAAGATGAATGGATAAAGAAAATGTGATAGTTACATACACACACACACACACACACATCATTATATAGATACAGAGATATCATTATATATATATCATTATATACAACATAATTGCATAAATAAAATTTATATCAATATCATATATTAGTGTAATACATAAAATGCATAATATTTTATACATTATATCTACTATATATGATATACATGCCACATATATATAATATAAGGTATAACATTTATTATATATTTATATATTATACCTTATATAATATATAATTATATAATAATTATATCTATAATATACTAATATAATACATTGATATTTTATATTTATATAATATATTGTATTATTTATATATTTATATATTTAATATATATTTATTATATATATTATAATGCATGCTGTATATTTATATATATATCATATAAATGTGACATATATAACAGAATAGAATTCAGCTGTAAAACAGAAGAAAATCTTGTCATTGGGACAAAATGGATGAAAATGGAAGGCATTTTGCTAAGTGAAATAAAACAGAGAAAGACAAACTGCATGGTATTGCTTATATGTTCAATATAAAAATGAAATAAAATTTTAAAAAGTTCCACTCATGAAACAGAGGAGAAAATGATTGCCAAGTACCGGAGCTAGGGGAAATAGGGAGAGACCAAGGAAAGGGTAGAAACTTTCAGTTATAAGACAGATAATGTCTGAGGATTTAATGTATAGTGGTGACTATTGCTGATAACATGTATTATATAATTCAAATTTGCAAAACGAATTAAATGTTCTGACCAAAAAAACTAGAAGTTAAATATGTGAGGTGAAAGATATGTTAACTAAGTCAATGGGGGAAGAAATTCTTTCACATATAAAGGTATAGAAAATCATCGTGTTATACAGTTTAAATAACTTACAACTTTCTTTGTAATTATACCTCAATATAAATCAGAAAAAATAAATTAAGGCTATGATTTCAAGTAGGGAGATCACTTTCAGCTGAGTTATCACCAGGCCATAAGGAACTAGATATAAAACTGAGTTTAAAGATAGCAGTGAGAGGGGTGCCTGGGTGGCTCAGTGGGCTAAAGTCTCTGCCTTCGGCTCAGGTCATGATCCCAGGGTCCTGAGATGGAGCCCCGCATCTGGCTCTCTGCTCTGCAGGGAGCCTGCTTCCTCCTCACTCTCTGCCTGCCTCTCTGACTACCTGTGATCTCTCTCTGTCAAATAAGTGAATAAAATCTTCAAAAAAAAAAAAAAGATAGCAGTGAGGAAAAGTCAAAAACATACACAAGAGTTCCTATGTTCCTGTTTATGCCCCATGCTTAAAAAAAAGAAAGATTTCAAAGCTAAAATACATTAGATATTAGAAAAATATTAAAAGATTACTGGGATTATAGTAAAACAAAGA